>OMNR01002956.1:4478-25093 GCA_900303205.1 Mora moro
ACCTGACAGAAGTTGTCTTGTGTTGACTTGTCTTGTTGTCTTGATGGAGATATTTGCTGAATAACCCCGGAGTGGCGAAAGGCAAGAAGGTGCTGGATCTGGGAAGTGGTTGTGGAGCTTCAGCCATTGCTGCAAACCTTTGTGGAGCTTCTTACATAGTCGCTAACGACATTGACAATGGTAAGGCATTCAAACGTGTGTGTGTGTGTGTGTAATTGCAACCAAATAAATCCAACCAAAATAAAACTCATATTGGCCGATGCTGACATGAGCTTTTGTTATTCAAGTTGCAGCCATTGCCACCACCATTAACTGTGAACTGAATGGTACTGGGCCAGTTGAATGTCTGACGGACAACGTGATTGGCTCACAACCCAAGGACTATGACCTAATTTTGTTGGGAGACATGTTCTACGATGAGGTCCTCGCTGATAGACTTCACCGATGGTTGGACAGCTGCATAAACACCCACGGAACCACGGTCCTTATTGGAGACCCGGGGAGAGCCCAGTTTGAGGAGCATGGCATTAAAAGACTCCTGAGGAAAATGGCTGAGTTTGATCTCCCTGAACTGGTGCAAAGAGAGAACTATGGACTGACATGTAGTACCGTTTGGCGCTATCATCCTAAATTGTAAACAATACACTTCTATATATTTTGTTTTAATTTATCTTTATCTTTATTTATCTTCACCAGAATGTTGATAAATTAAATACTTCAAAGATCATCAGAATATGAGTTCTTTTTAATGTGTGAATTGCCTTTTTATTCTCACCTTAATATTATTTATCACATATTACAACATTCTTTGTTACTTTGTTAATTATACAAATCACACCGCAGTTCTTGAAATGGGCAGCAGGGGGCAGCCACACTGAACTGTTTCCACAGCCGCCTTTCGGATACATATGCTAAGCGCAATTACCCAAAACATGTATCACGATGTATCACAAAGAATATTTTACAAATTACTATGAATCAGTTACGAAGAAAGTATATAAGTACAAAAAAACAAAGTATCAGTACAAAGTTACAATATAAAGTGTCTCCAATAAAAAAAAATGGAGAACTTTCTACACCACTATATTTGATGATCTGTAGAAGGACCTTGGAGACTGAGGTAAAACGTTATTCCTTATTGATGTATACTGCAAATCTCTATGTAGTGAGCGGTCAAACTATTTAACAAAGAGTCATCTTACACCAACGGGTCTCTGTGTAAGAGTGGTATGTATTACAATTATCTCTAAGTAATATGCAAAACAATTATCTCTAAGATACTAAGGCAAAGCGCTCGCCGGGCGTTCTACTTCTCAACCAAGTGTTGATCATAGAAGTCCGACGAGCTCACAGAGTACAGAATATTTATGCAGAACAATAACAATGGGTGATGGTCACGACCATCCATCAGACACCTCCGCCTAACAGATACCAGATGGGGAAACGTCTTGCAAGATGATTTGAGAAACCCAGGAAACGAACCTCACACGAGACAATAAATCACAAGAACGACACCCTAAATCACATAGCAGCCCCTCAATAATACTGGGCACACACATTATTAGAACACAGGTCAATACTAATACTATATAAGCAATAATAATAAGCATAAATGTCTCTAATCACTAATCACTAATCAATAATAATAATAATACAGCGTATGCATAAATGTCAATCACACAGCATAATCACATTTTCCATTACAAAGAGCCAATCAAATATGGTTATTGTATATGTGAAGTAATATAATAATTTTTAATATATTTTACCTTACATTTCTGAACTGGAGCATTCAACAAAAAAAAAGAAAAGCTCTGTGCTTCTTTCTTTTTTTACATGGTGCCATGTAAAGATGAACTAATAAAGAAGGAACTAACCATGAAAAGAGAAAAGTACCAAAGAGGAATGAGTGACGGGTGTGTGGCTAATTCAAGGCAAGACACCATTGATTAGAAGAGACAAGAAAACAGGTGCGTGATAATGGGAAAGATAATCGTAACGTGAGAAAAACACAAACAATGGAATCACAAAATACGACGTGTAAAACAAGGCCGCGGCCTTGAGAGGGTTGCAGTTACAGGATAAGAAGCAAAAGAAGACGTTTGTTATTGGTTTGTACTCACATTTCAGTTGGGAGTTGCTCCATGAACCAGCTCAATTTGCTTTGACCTTGTGTTGGAATAAATCTTTAATCATTGCACTACTGCATACAAAAGTAGAATACACATTGAAATGAATCCATTTTCAAGTGCATTGAATGATTGAGTGAGTTCATCGCTACATACAAGAGCGTGTACAGGAGGATTTAGCATGATGGTACGCACACAAGTTGCCATATTGGGCTTTTTCACCATTCTAATAATTCTGTCAGAAATCACTCTTGTAATAGATTAAACAAGAAGGACACACCCCCCCCTCTCCATCAACGGGATTATGGTGGAGAGAGTCAGCAGCTTCAGGTTCCTCGGGGTCCACATCAGCGAGGACCTGATCCAGACTCACCACACAGACATCATCGCAAAGACAGCCAGACAACAGTTCTTCTTCCTCTGCAGGCTGCGGAGGCTCAACATGGACTCCAGGATACTCTGCAACTTCTACAGGTGTGCCATAGAGAGTATCCTGACTGGCTGCTGTTGTGGATAAAACCACATTCAACTAAGTAACAAAAATCTTTGGAGAAGGAGAAGTCAAGGAGTTGAAGTGGCAAAGTACAAAGTCCTTTATTATAACTTGCTACAAGTATAACAAAAGGAGGGTGGTCAGCTGAGCGTCCTCCAGTTCAAAATTCAGGATACTCTCTTATACTTTTCTTCTGGGTTCCCGCCTCTGGATTCTAGCCAATCCTCATCTTACACATCTGTACCCCCTTACTAGGTTACACCCATGATTGTTCTTAATTCTCCCTGGAGATAAAGACAAACAGGCACCACCCTTATTCCTTTTGACCCTGATGACCCAGATGAACCGGAGCCGCCATTTACTCATTACTTAAGTAATGACCCCAGATTCTTCCTGAATTCAGTCATAATTGTAGAGTGCCGAGATGGCAGGCTTGAATGGACTTTATGGATCTTCAGATCACACGATTGAAACACTCCTATAGGAATGTTCAAGGAAGAAGCCATCAGTCGGGGTGATCCCCTCGTTCTCCAAGTGCTAAATGGGCTGTTGACCAGAGAGCAGGCACGACACTTACCGTCTCACGCATGAGCTCGCAACAATCCACAGTTTGGTCGGTCGGCATCAGCATCGCAGAGTTGCATTGTGGTCATGGAATTTCAATGCAGGCGGTCAAAGAGGTGGATTAACGTGTACCTGTGATGGGAGGACAATCGTTGGAAGACACATCTTTTGAGTTTGGGACATTTTGTGAAAACAAGCCCTCGCCGTCTCATCTGTCCGGCTTGGACAACGCGCCCACGTGTAATAACTACAACACACTCATTTATACGTACGTTGGCGTGACAAAAACAAAAATGTAACTCTAGCAATTGTTTACTTGCACATGAGTTTACTTAGACACAAAAGTCCAGTAAATAACAACATTAACATAAAACTATATTATTTTAATGCAGGGCAGCGTTCCTTAAGAGTTTGCCAGGGCAGATTGCCTTAGCCCTGGCAAACGGAACGAAAACCACAGGTTGTGCCAGAAAAGTTAAGAGCTGATAACACCTCTAATTTTGTTGGGAATTATCCAGACCTGGGCTGTAAATCCACATGTACCTACTACCTACTACATGTAGAATACTTCTTGCTAATTGAAAGGTGTCGTGGATAATGACACTTCTTGTACGATAAGATAGAGCGGTGAAAGTAAAGAGGTCGAGAAGCCGTGGTACCAAAGTTAACAACTTTTATTGTTGAACGAATCAAGCAATACGACAGTTGGAGCTGATCTGCGAAAGAGCTCAGCTTCTAAAGCCAGGATACATGTTATATACCTTATCCTGTGGATCTTCCCCTAAGCCTTAAGCCACTTACATCTTCCTATACATTTATTACGATGACATGTATGCTAAACATTTCATATTTTATCTTCCCTTAGTTATTGACCTTAGTGGTTTCCCAGGGCCCTCCCTCTTAATGGATGGTTTGTTTCTCTGTTTCTCTTCCATTTGTTTTTAACCTCTGCAGTGCCCAGGGCGGTTTCGCAGGGCCTATCGTATAGTTTGTCCTATCCTTCTAACGTATAAATAATTTATCTTCCATTAGCCATCACTCCTCGCAGTTCCCGGGGCCCGGGGGCCCATTCTTCCAGCGTATGGTTTACACCATATGTTCACCCTATGTCCTAAAACCATCTGACCTTCCCATCTCATGCTTATCTGCCCAGTTCCCACTGTCCTTGTAAGGCAAAGATTATTGATTGATACATTTTCATTATATCTTACTAAAAAATCTCCCATAAAGGTTGGATAGATCAAGGTTCTTTATTGATATTAAGGGCTATTTGAAGGGCCCTATTGGCAGAATAGCTTACAAGGGCCATAGACCTATGTTCCTTGAGAAGTCGTGTTCCTGAGAACACAAAAATAACAAAAATCTTTGGAGAAGGAGTCGAAGAGCCGAAGTACAAAGTATTTTATTTTAACGAGGGTGGTCAGTTGAGTGTCCTGCCCTTCAAAACTCCCTTTATATTATTTTTCTGGGTTACCGCCTCTGTATTCTAACCAATCTTACACATCCTTTAATATGTTCAATACATGATTATCCTCAACTTGCCCTGGAGGCACAGATGATCTGGAGGCACTCATCTACTTTTCTACAAACAATGACCCCTTATTCCTGTGAGGGGGTGATGTCTCTAGCTGGCCTCTGTAAATAACCAGAGCCAGACCCTTTACTTTGTATATCAGTATTTATATAAGCTCATGTGCAATACAAATGTATTATACTGGCACAATACATACCAACATTATTGGTATAACATGCAATGATAATGTTCACTCCCCTAGTCTAATAGACTTTATTAACATCAACATATTTACCTTATTTATAGGATTTATCAATATTATATATTATATTTTATTGTCCTTATTATTTTAATATGAGCTTTTTATGAACACCATGAATGACAATTGTGAACATAGGAAGACCAAAATATAAACTATTAACAATATTATTTAACTGAACAAATGAGTAATTAGACACAATTGTAATTGTCATAGAAATCAATTCTAGTAAAGACAACATCCTTATGAACCTTCATTTCATCTGACCTTCATTTCACTTTCAGTGCCTTCTCTGTGTATTCGACCATGGGAGTAACCTCCCCTATTTCAGTGGCCTTGGTCTACACAAGCAGACTCACACGAAGGCTCACACACACAAAGACCTTCACCTTTTTTTCCCCAAACCCCAGTATCTTCTGTCGTGGCAAATTCCCTATGGAATATTGCGTCTAGGACAGATGAGACTTCTAAATGCAAAGCAGCACACAATAGTTGTAGGATCCCAATTATTTAATGTATGCATACATGTCTCCTCTCTAGTAGAGTGAGGCCCGAACACAGTGTTACAGAGTCTTTTAACCCCCTCACAGGGATGATCTGTCATTGGTGAGAAAATGTAAATGTTTACATAAGTGGGGCAGTACAACAACTCAGGAGATAGCACAAAGGTGTGAAAGGGGTGACAACTGGTCACTCTCACAGCAGTGGGTTATCTTAATGACCACACTGCGAGAGAGTTCCCCTGTTTCAGTTCTCAGACAACATGAAAGGAAATCAGGGAAAAGGTGTCTCATGACAAAGTAAAAAAACAAAACTACATAAGGATTTTCCATTACACTCCCCCCTTTGATTATTTATAATCACAAAATTAAAAGTTTGCAGAAAAGTATATAGTTATATGCCCCATTCAAGATTACTATACCACTTCGCTTTTACGGAAGATAGTAGTGTAAAGAATACTAAGAATCAGCCATTTGTATTAATCATTTGAATCAATATCAAACATTTTGTCAAATACAAGCATGAAATATATATACATATATATATATATCATCATATAACTACAAAATCATAATCCAAAGAAGAAAATGTTTCAGGCAAGAAACGAAAAAGAAAAAAAGAAAAAATCTTAAATAGAATTTCTAGTCATTATCATTATCATAGAAGTAGGATTAATAGGATGCTGTATCATAGTGATGTTAGTCAAAGATTAGTTAGATAATAGCAATGGAATCACAATAATACAACTTCCACGGATGCTTCCTCGCATCCCGCATCCCATCCTCCAGAGTGGGTGCTGTGGTCCGGGTCTTCGGTCCCTCCTGGTCGATGTCGATCTTGGCGCGTCTTTCCCCAGGTCAGAGAAAGATTGGGCCTGGTTCCTTCGTATGTGTGTGTATACAGGTGAGACGTTACTAGCACTTCAACCTGTACAGTGTTGGGTCAATCATGACCTTTGTAGGGTTGGGTCAATCGTGACCTTTGTAGCCAACGGTGGTGCCCGTTTGCGGTGTGGATCCAGGTAGCCCTCTCAGCTACTTTGACAGCCGACGAGGTGATGAGCACAACTTAGAATGGTCCCAACCATCTCGGTGAGTTCCAGGCACGTGATCATGATCCTTCACTACAATCCAATCTCCTGGTTGTAGGTCATGGAGTTGTCCTTCCTTTGACGGTGGTAAGGCCTCTCTAACCTGTATCTGCAGTTGCTTTAGCCAGTTTGTTCTTTAGGGTTCCATTTTCCCTTTCTACTGCTCCACTGCTTTGGGGATGGTGTGCACAATGGGTGCGTAAGTCAATTCCTACATACTTAGACAACTGCTGGATGGCTTGGTTCACAAAATGTGAACCATTGTCACTGGACAATTTCTTTGGTATTCCCCATCTTGGGATGATTTCTGTAAATAATGCCTCGGTGACGGCTGCAGAGTCAGCCGCTTTGGTGGGAAATACCTCAACCCATTTGGAGAACATGTCTACTATTACTAAACAATATTTCTTTCCCTCACTCCTCACATGGAGTCAACTCAACTACAAAATCCATCATCAGGTGATCAAATGGTAGTAATGATGGTGGGTGGTTTGTGGGTACGAACTTCTGCCCTCTCCCTATGTTGTTGGTGACACACACAAGACATTTGGCGCAAAACTGTTGTGCATAATTTGAGAATCCTTGTGTGTACCAGTGTTGGTCAATGCTATCTACCATTCCCCCCTTTGACACGTGGTCTCTACCATGTGTCATAGCAGCATAGATAGGAAACAAACATTTAGGCGAGCAAGGACGCCCATTCGGGCCATAGCACAATCCATTGCGATATTCTGCACCAGCTGATTTCCACGACTGACGCTCTGCGGGCAAGGCCTTGGTCTGAGCTTTCGCTAATTCCTCGATCGTGACCGAGGGCGTCAGTTGTGTCATCTGTATGGTGGAGGCAAGCAGGGCTTTGGCATGCCATCGCATTCCCTCTGGACACCAGATCCCTGGCTCCTGTGTGTGCTTCACATCGACAAACAGAGATGGCAGTGGGTAAGAGTATGGCATCGAGTAGATTAGCTACCAATTGTGAATGATTTATCTGCTTACCCGTGGATGTGAGGAAACCTTGCATCTTCCACAGAGTGCCAAAATCATGAACAACACCAAATGCATATCTACTGCCTGTGTAGATGGTAACTTGTTAACCCTCTGCTAGTATACATGCTCTGGTCAGAGCATACAGCTCAGCAGCCTGGGCCGAAAGGTGAGATGGTAACCTGGCTGATTCCACCACGCAGTCCTGTGTGGCAATGGCATAGCCCACTTCATTAATACCCGTAATTGGATTTTTTCCGGCTAGAACCATCGACATACAATACATCAGTCCCAGGTGGCTGTGGTGTGGCAGTCAGATCCACACGCGATGTGCACAATTCATTAATTGTGGCCACACAATCATTTGGTTCCCCATCTTCAGGGGTGGGCAGCAAGGTGGCTGGGTTCAACACTGTACACCTCTGCAAAGTAATGTTAGGCATGGCAAGCAACACGTGGTGGTATGACAAGAATCGTGAAGCTGTCAGGTGTGATTGGTCTTTTGTGTTCACAAAATTGATGAAACCTCATGTGGTACAAGCAAAGTTAATGGCATGTAACCTACTGCCCCCTGCTGGCGGCAACCGCCATTGCCGCCGCTGCCACCGCCTTCAGACAGTGTGGTAGGGCGGCTGCCACTGGCTCTAATTTGGATGAGAAATAGGCAATGGGACGCAACTTGCCCCCCATGCTCTTACAACAGTACTGATGTCATGTAACCATTGCGCTCCCCCACCGTCTGTGTGAAGGGGCGTGTGTGTGGTCCGGAAAACCTAAAGTAGGTAGGGGACATAAGTGCTGTTTTAAGTCGTAAGAAAGCAGCATCCGCTGCTGGTGTCCATGTCACGGAGTCAGTCGAAGTCAAGCCATGGCTGTGTGTGATGTCTTGTAGTGGCTGTGCTAAATTTGCATAATCGAGTATCCACTGTCTACAGTAGCTCATCATTCCTAAAAAACCCATAATTTGTTTGTTAGTAACCGGTTTTGGTATAGTTTGGATTGCCTCTATTCTGTCCTCGCTAAGGGACTTGCCATTTGATGTGAGGATATGGCCCAGGAATTTCACCTTTTGCATTACAAACTGTAGTTTAGCTAAGCTGGCCTTATGACCCTGACTGGCTAAATACTGTAATAACACATTAGTGTCCTGTTCACATACAATAGGATCAGTAGAACATACCAGGGTTACACTTCATTATAGATAATATTAATTTAACATTCTCCTTCCCATAACTTTATTATATTTGTTCTTTGGTCATCTAATATTTAATTTTCTTACTTATTTATTCTATTTTGTATGTATTATTTATATTTATTGGTCTTTTGATTATTATTAGTCATTATCCACGACACTATCTTCTTCTTCTTCTTCACACAATTCCCTCTAAGCCTCTAAGCAGCAAAAACTGCAGTTTTTAATGTATTTAATTAATTATGTATGTATATATTTATTGGACTTATCTATGCTGATTTACCAGAGGTGCATTTTGCAACATGAACATGGCATAAACCATCTATATCGGCTAGTAAGCCTCTGAGCGCTGCCTGTTACGCCTTTACTGGACTCTATTTACATTTGTTTTTTGGCCACCGTTGACTGCAGCAGGTGTCCGTCCGAGCCTCTGGCCCCCGAGCCTCTGGCCCCGGCGCCTCTGGCCCCCGAGCCTCTCCTGGCTGCCTCACCAATTCAATGCGGGAGAAAATCTTCTGTGGGCTAGTGGTTGTAGATCTTCTTTTGAACTTTAACTTTCACACGCTACAACTTAGAATAATGTTTAGTCAATGCGAGTCAAACACGAAGAGTTCAATCAATGTGAATACTGTACTGAAGTAATAGGATGTCCCATGGTTCCTATATATAAGGAAGTTAACGTGTATTTTAGTTGCGACTTCTCGCTTAATCTCTTTCGGGATGGTAATAGCGGATGCACATCTGTAGTCTGTCCAATACATTTCACCTACCAAAATCCTTTCTGCCTTTAGCGGGCTGTCTAAACCACTTCTCCTCGTAGTTTTACGTCCGGCTCCTTTGCTATGTGTGTGGTGCAATAGCACAATCATCGGGATCCATAAATTGGGCCCCTCGTGTGGTTCTTTCGTTGGCTTTGTCGATCATCATCAGTTGATAGCTCCTATTGCCGTCATACACGTAAATGTATTTTGGTGGGTGGATAGGTTGTACTTTACCTGGTGTAGTTGTCTATAGTTGTCTACAGCAAACCACCGCCACACTGACTTAACTTAATGGTTAAAGCATTTCTATAAATTAAGAAAAAAATGGAAATTCACTAGATTTTTACTTTGCCTTTTATGTCTGATTTAGTGTAACTGTATTTTTATTTTATTGTATTTTAGCGTGCACGTAATATGTGTTTGTTGTTTCATTTGATTGTGAAAAGGATATAAATATATATAAATCAGTGTCTGTTCAGACTCAATGGACCTGCTCTAGATCTGGGGTTGTATATACGCCCTTCACTATTCCTGGCTACATGCTCTTTTCCTAACCATATGCAGTGTAACATGTTTTATCTTTCTCTAGCATTAGCTACTCCTCCTGATCATATACAGCGTAGACCTGTTTAAGACACTGACCTACAGCTGTTTACGTTAAGTCCAAAAGACTTCCAGTGCTATCCACCGTTCCAATTTATGGTCCTTACAGACAAAAAGGTCAAATAGTTCCTTGTATACGGTGGTCCCTTCAGATTTCAAATCTGCTACCCCCGGTTCTATGCTGGTTTGGCTAATAAGATAAGAAAAGAGGATAGAAAGACGATAGGGCAACAAAAAATACAATGATTTATTGCAATTATGCTCCATTTGCAAAAATAATACTGACAAACTTACAAAATGCCAAAAACAAGTCATATGAAACAAAAACACAAAAAAAGATGATGATCTAGACCAATTCAATCTTATCAGTTATATCAATATCGTCAATATGAATATCAAATACAATCACATCACATTCGAATAAGAAAAATATACATTTTAACTGTCCAAAATGTCAGTAGTGGCAAATTTGTCCTTCTAAGCAAATACTAAATGTGTAACATTTCCATGGGAAACAAAAACAAAACAAAAAAAAGAGAAAACTTTTTGTTCAAAACGTCATCACGCCAAATCACAGGATGAAGTCACAGGATCCCACGGCCGGCCGTCTTTTCTCTGTCTTGCTCTGCGGGGAGACGGAGGACGTGTGCTTCTTATCTGGAATTCGAGCCCATCCAGCTGTAGGAGAATTTATAATCATTTAGGGTTGGTCAGTAGAAGCAATAGCCAGGCAGATACTGTGCACATAAAGGAAAACACTGCGATTTTGTCCGTTGTCCCAAATTTACGGACTTATGGGCACACACACGCCATTTACAAGACAACAGTCAGATCATTTGCAGCTTGAGCGTTTACGATATGAGAATTCATCATAGATGTACAACAGCCATATCTTTTGAACTTAGCAAACAGAACACATTTGGTAACGATAGTGAATGATCTCACCTCTTGATTTTTTGATGGCAATCTTCAAACCATTGTCATCCCGAGCAGCACGGAGGTCGGAGGTGTCTAAAATAAGACGTTGGTTGTTAAGTTTGAGCAAATGCTATTTGGATGGTTGGTTATTTTGTACAAAATAATCTTGTATATACGAGAAAAAGATGGCGACTAAACAAGCAGGGGATATAGCAAAGCTGGCAGTGAAACAAAGCTGGTCTGGCTGCCCCGTAAACTTTAATGCGCCATAGTGTAGACATGTTAAACAATAACCATTTCTTTTAAGAGGTAGAATAACTAAGCGGTGACTTACCTAATACAGAATCTCTCTTGTCATTGCGGCTTTTGGGTGCATCTTTGAAGCCAAAGGTGTTGCGAAGCACACCGAACCTCAATACGCCGTTCTCCTTCAGAGGCATGTCGGGATCTTTTTGTTTTTTAGATTTACTTTTCCTATTCACTAATCGTTTCTTTGGCACATTCTTGTTTGGCATTTTTGATGTTTCAAGTGTGAGGTCATTTGCAGTCGACCTCGTCTTTCCATGTTTCTTCACAGATCTTTTGGGATATCTTTGTTCAGGGGAAACGGGAAGCCTCTCCATGTCTACGTGTTTAGCCTCTACAGGAGCAATGGTGGCTGAGGTACAGTTCCGATTCATATCCTTAATGGTCTTGTTTGGTCTTGTCTTCCCTCTTGTTATAGGTAGATAACTTTGTCTCCATTCCTCACAAAGCCGTTTTCTCACTGGGGACCTCGTCAGTGTAAGGACAGATGGTGCTTGATGCGGCCGTCCTGAAAAGTACTGACACGAAGTATGTCGCTTACCACGGGGAACTGAACCACCGTTCCTATGTAGTAAGGAGCCAAATAAGGCAAGTGTCACTGTCTTTTTTGTAGCCGTCGTTGAGTCATCAGCATCGACTTTTTCCCTGATTATATTGTTTGAGGTATCTATAAGAGCAGGCTGAGAAACAGATGGGGCCAACTCTTCATCTCTTTGCATTTTCTTTCCTTTTGTCCTTTTGTGTTTTCTGCTGGCCCTGAGTCTCATTTTAAGGCTGAAAGAGTAGTCTTTTGGCTCCAATGTAGGGGAGAGACTGGTTGGACCAGTTGTGAGATTTGAACTAATAGACTTCAAATCATGTAGATCGGTGTTTGATTGTTCCTGTTCAATATTCAGTACAGCCTCTGGTGCAGACATGTGGTCATCACTTGGCTCTGTGATGAGATGCTCATCACTTTGGGCAGTTGCATGATCATCATCATGATCTTGTGGTTGTTTCGGTTCAATATTCAGAGTCTCTGCTGGGCATGCAGGTTTCAACTCCACATTATTGCAACCCTCTTCAAGAGCTGGTGTTGAGATGGATTCTTCATTGATGCTACTCAGGATATCATTTATAATTTCTTCTTCTTCAGTACAGTCCATACTAGTCACAGAATGAGTAATAGGCAGATTGTCATTTTGTGGCACCTCAAATTCTTCTGCAAGGTCAATGATTTTGCTGATCTCAGATGGATTTGACTGCATAGGATTTGAAGACACTTCAATGATATTCTCCTCCTCACTGGGGTCCAATAAGGCATCTGTCGAGATCACACAGGGCGTGTTGGATTCCAACCTTGACTTGCAACAGCACTCGAGTGAACGTTCCGTCCCTAAAATCACTTCTATCCACCTATTGGTGCAGCAAAACTCCTCCGTACTGGTTGTTTCCTCTGTTGTTGATATCACTTCATTGGATTTGAACTCAAGCATAGGGCACTCATTTTGCAATTGCTCAAAGACAATCCTGGCCTGATCAGGAGGTAAAATCTGTATTTCCAAGAGGTCCAATGGGTCTTTCTGGTCTGTTAATGCGTCGTCAGGAACGATGGATAGGGAACATTTGGTTGGGAGAATTGACTCAATGTATTCTACTACATCTTCAATATCAAGTGCAGGTGCCATTTGAGGCACTTTTTCGATTGCCAGTTCCTTCACAATGTCAACAGGAATGCCACAGTTTGTCTCCATTGGTTCTCTCTCAGTGTTGCATGTGCTTTCACATTTCTTCAAAGACAAGGGGAAGCCAAACTCTTTATCAATGTCATCTAGCTGCTCGTTAACATTCAGCCACGGTGACACATAAGCAGACTCAAAATGGACACAATCGTGGTCAAGTACAGTGAACTTCTCCTTTAGTCTACACCAGCTTTTGCTCCATACTTGTGACAGTATAGGGGAGTGGCGCATGTCATTGCAAAACTTGATAACGTCAGTCATTAGGTTATTGTAATAGTCTGTATTGACCAGACTCAATAGCTTTTTAAAGTCGTTATCCCAGAGGTGTTTTACTAACTGCCTTATAACTTCTTCTGAATGCTTAGGTTGAATTTGAGCTTTGGTACACAATGCAATTAAATCAGTTAATTTTTCATATGACCATGTAATTACAGGAACTAAGCCCAACAGCCCATTATCCAATTCCGACTCTTGCACCTCCCTTGTGTTGATGTCCCTACCTTGGCTTGCCTCCATGGTCACTGATTGATGAGCTTCAGACTGCTTTCCATTTCCATTTGATAGCAGTATAGCTATGGTATCTTGCATTGCATTTGTTGAACACTGCTTAACAGTCAACTGTGAAGTAACCATCCCATCATCGGTAGGCTCTGCATTGGCATTTAATTTATCTTTTAGGTCAGAGTCTATACAAATGTCATTATTTTTTCCTGAATCTCCAATCAAAAGGTTCAATAGCACTGGTGATGTTTTGGCATGTTTTTTTATGTCAACACAACCACCTGTTGAGGTATCTTTATGTTGACCAATCATCTCATGCTGACCAATCATCTCAGGGCAGCTCTTTTTGGCGGTGACTTGGTTGCTTTTCTGCAACAGTGGTTGTACAACAGCAACAGCCTTTTGGCAGGCATAGGCAGGGGGTGGATGACTGCCCGCGTTGCATGGATTCACCGATGAATGGGAGGTTTGAGGTTGTTGACCATTGTTTGTTATAGAGAGCTGGGTGATATTTGAAGGTGGGGCCAAGTATACAGGAGAGTTACTGAAAGCAGGGGCCTTCCCTATACCACTTTGAAGTTGCAGATGCGTTTGCAACGCAGGAAGTTGTCCACTTGATGAGTCGAATGTTGCATCATGTTCGTTGCTCCTGGAACGTTTAGAGGGAGGCATTTGTGTGTTTGACGCAGAATAAGGTGGTGGAGGTGGACGTTGATTCTTTCTCGCATCTTCTTTCTTTTTTGTCGCTTCCCTTATCTTGCTATGTGTGGCAGATTGTGATGCACCTCTCCTCTGTGGGAATTTAGATGGTTGAACTGATGCAATATTTGACTCCTTGTATGCATTTTGTGGCACGGTTCTCTGAGCACTTTGTTGGAGGTCATTTGATTTAATTGGATTTAATGGGAATGAGTTGGAAACGCTGTATTGCGTTTGTTTTTGGAGTGGGAAAGTTGCTGTCTGTGCCGTCATGTTGGCTGGGCTCTGGTTCGACCAGATCTCAGTAGAGGTAGGATCTTGCCGAGTGGTCATTTGACATGTGCTTACTTGCCATTGATGGGGAACGTTTCTTGTCTGTGCATCATTATACGAAGTCTGCAGGTTTGTATTTCCGTGTACAAAATTATTTGGAAAGTGACCTATAGTATAACCTGTGTTAGTTGGCAACTGTTGAGAAGTTGTTGAGGTTTGATGGTTTGATGTTTGCCCACTATAATAAGCACCATAGCCAGGATTGAACTGAGTACTTTGTGGGTCATTTACCTCTGCATATTGTGGGTATGTATTTGAGCAGCCTCCAGGATTTGCCTGACTCCGGAATTGTTGAGGCTGTTGTGAATTTTGCCAGACTTGATAATTTTGCTGTCCATTTATCCAAAGAGTGGTATCCATTTTGGCTTACAA
Organism: Mora moro; assembly: GCA_900303205.1. NCBI lineage: Eukaryota > Metazoa > Chordata > Actinopteri > Gadiformes > Moridae > Mora > Mora moro. Next base: position 19,418 of record OMNR01002956.1, read on the forward strand.
CGTCTTTCTTGTTAGTGTCAAGGAAATGTTGAAATGTTCCTGAAAGAAAGAGAATGCAAGGACATTTAATTATTGTATTAACATTTATACTTAATCGGTTGTCTGTGGCATGGCTTATTGTAGGATAAGTCATAGTGTATCTTGCAGAGGTAATCATAAAATAATAAAATTAAAAATATATATATACACTCCTTTACTTTTTTCTAAAAATAACGACCCCTTATTTCTGTGAGGGGGTGATGTCTCCACCATCCATTTTCACTGGTGGTCTTACTGTCCAAATAATATAACCCTTTTTCCCTCCTGAGCAATGCCAGACCATTAGTGACTGAAGATACGTAAGTGACTGAGAAGTTTTACTTTTCAGTCTTTCCACACTTAAGATAAAACAGGGCATGTTTCTCCCCCTGCTCCATTTCCCAAGCGACTCCCCTGCCCAGACAACATAACCCTTTGACCTCCTGAGCACTGCCAGACTATTGGTAACCGGAGACGTTGTCTTACTTCTCAAGAGTCTTTCCACACTTAGTTCATTCATATAGCATATGATAATGATAATGATTACATTTTATAGTAAAATTCTCCCATACCGCCAGGTGTGGGTGTGATTAGCCATTTCAAAATTGTCATTGTGACATTGCAAGTGCGAGTGTCCACTGTGGTGGAAATTCTTGCAGTCTTAATGATCTGATAACCAGCCGAGTTGTTGAAAGAATAAATGAACAGAGTTTTATTCTGACACCAAAGTACAAATGGAATAATCAGCGCTGATGGGTCTCACCAATCACACATGTACTAAGGCAGATAGAGAATGAGAGCCCCGAACAGTAGAAAGTTTGCTCGGAGTTCTTATAGTCATTGTTCCCACCCAAGGAGGGAACAATTTTCCATCACACCACCCAGATATATGATGGACAGATAAGCCTACCAGTTGGTACAGTCCACCGGGTAGGCTGGTAGACTGGTCTAGTAGTCATCAGGGTAGACACTCCCACTGGTGATGTCACTATGTCACGATGACAATTTTAATCACATGACAATTTTGAAATTGCGTGTAATGGCTGCAAGCCACTTTGGTCAGGTCTCCCCATATAGTTACATTTCTGTCATTTCTGTTTTTTGCACTTTTGTATGCAAGCTGCAAGTGTTAGACAGCTCTATGCCACCAGGCTAATGTCTACCCCATGACAACACAGAGGGACCTTAACACCATGACGCTAGATTCTGCCACTATGATGCTGGACTATCCTCTGAACCCAGACTATATGAGTATTACTATGACTGACATAGGTCTGTAATGGGAAAGTACAGACGTTTGACCGTACTGAAGATGTTGATGACACATGACACACAGACACACACACACACGTTGACATTAAAAATGGTTTTATGACTTCTGTCCTCCAACAGAAACATGGAGGACGACACAGACCGGTGGCTTACTTTTCTAGTAAGCTTGACCCCGTTGCTGCCGGATTACCACTCTGCCTACAAGCAGTGGCGGCAGCAGAAATGGCCGTTCACGCATCACGGCAGTTAGTGGGTTATAGCGACCTAACCCTCCTAGTGCCCCACGCAGTAGCAGCATTACTATTAGAGCAGAAAACAACTAGGTTATCTACAGCCAGATGGTTAAGATATCACAATGTTCTAATTGACATGCCAAATGTTACTATCACTCGATGTAATGTGCTTAACCCTGATACTTTACTTCCCATTGAAGGTGACGGAGAACCACACGATTGTTGCACGGTCGTTCAACATGCAACCACACCCCGTGTGGACCTAAAAGACGAACCCATCCCAAATGCAGACCTTGAATTATTCGTGGATGGCTCTGCATCAAAAGACCCGCAAACGGGCACCAATCGCGTGGGATGGGCGGTAGTCACACCACACTCGACAGTTCATGCAGGAACATTGACCTCTAATTATTACGCACAGGCAGCAGAACTAGTCGCAAACAATGTGGGTTCCTGACGTCATCAGGTGGTAAGATTATGCACCACAAACACGTTAATGAACTCCTCGAGGCCGTGTTGCTACCAAAACAAGTAGCAATCGTCAAATGCGACGCGCACACGCATCCGACCCAGTGTCTAACGGAAACAGACAAGCGGATGCGGCTCCGCCTCTGCCCAAATTGATAGTGACCCATTCGTAGAATTAACTACGGTGGAAGCACAAAAACAAGCCGGACCAGACGAAAAAGCATTGTGGGGCAAAGTCGGATGCACAGTACAAAATGGGGAATGGCTGCATCTAGATGGCAGACCATGCCTCCCAAAATGGCTGTTCCCATATTATGCAAGATTGGCACATGGTAAGGACCATGTGTCAAAAGGGGGGATGGAGGACTCAGTGCGGAGCCATTGGTTTACCAAGGGCTTCTCACATTTTTGTTCCAGATGCATCACGTGCGCCACCTACAACAGCGGTCGAGGTATAGTAATGGCCCTAGCAGCTCACCCCCCACCAGATTGGCCATTCCAACATTTAATGATGGATTTCATTGAATTAACCCCATCATGCGACGGTAAACGCTACTACCTCATAATAGTGGACATGTTCTCAAAATGGGTCGAGGCATTTACATCCACAAAAGCGGACGGACAAGCAGTAGCGTGAGCATTGATGTATGACATCATCCCACGACGGGGCATTCCGGAAAAGATCTCGAGTGATAATGGTTCCCACTTCGTCAACGAAGGTATAACCCAATTAAGCACATACCTAGGAATCGATCTCTGCCGACATTGCGTCTACCACCCCGAAAGTGCAGGAGCGGTAGAACGAGAAAATGGTACGTTAAAAAACAAACTAGCCAAATGTTGCGAGGAAACAGGCCTACCGTGGCCTAAATGTCTCCCCTTAGTCCTCCTGCACATGCAAACGCGAGTACAACCAAAACACCAAGTGTCACCATTCGAGATCCTGTTTGGGGCACCCACCAAACACCGGGGTTGGTCCTTTAACAGGAAACCCCGACACATTGGCGAATTGGATGATGCGATGTTATCTTACTGCTCCTCTTTGACCTCCACTCTCCACAGGCTCCACAAGACGGTGAACAGCTCTTCCCTAGGCTGCAACCCAACCACTCCATAACCTGCAACCAGGAGATTGGGTCGTCATAAGGAACCAAAGGAGAGGGGCGTGGAATCATCCCAGGTGGACAGGCCCTCACCAAGTACTCCTGACAACGTGGTCAGTGGTAAAAGTACCCGGACGAGGACCTTGGATCCATGCACATCACCTCAAGAAAGCCCCGGCACCACCAGGATGACAACTGACTCATCGTGCGCCCCGGCACCACCGCGAGATCAAGTTGAGCAAACATGAAGTTGTTGTTACTATGTTTGTGTTGTGTATTACCATTATGCTATGCTCAGAGAGTAGATACAACAATAGCCGTAACGGTAGGCTCAAGCACGTCGTTCACAGTAGATTTAGGAAGACTCGCAATACTCGAGACATGGGCAGGGAAACAAATCGTCTCTGATCCTAAATACCTATGTACACACCCATGTGCTGCATGGAGTGAAGTCTTAGCACACTCCGCTACCAGAAGTAATGTAAATACAGGAGATGCGCGCTCTGACCGATGGTCAATAATTACGAGCTATCAGCCAGCTGCGTCATGTGAGATCTCGGGTCAAACATGTAATTCGGGAACAATTACGTTAAAGAAAGCACTAATGTCCGATGCAGGCGTGTACACAGTAGGCTCCGACTCGTCAGGAGCAGATACATTAGGAGCATTTAATTTAGTAGTTGTCCGAGCCCCAGTAGCGGCCACTCTCGTTCCAGTGACGCCTTTTACCTTACACAGTGGCGTTGATGAGGAAGTATTTGTAGATGAAGAGGACACCATCAATTTCGAAACAGGAAAGGCAGTGGGAGCCAACACGTGGCTCTCATGGGTAGCATTCACGGCGTGTCAACATCAAAATACAGATTGTTATGTATGCGCTAAAGGTAACCCGGCACTCACCACCGCTCCCTTCCCTAACTAAATTCGTACTAAATTCGACCAATTCAGTACATGGCATGCGATGCCTATTATCTCACCACAATAATCGCCCAGTCCCGATCAATGACATGTGTAGGGACATTCAAATGTTATTCCCAGTACTTAAAGCCCCAATAAGATTACCACGCGGCGTATGTGCGGGACCAGGCCATTACGAATGCTTTTATAAACATGATATATTTTACACCAGTACAGGGACAATGTCCTTCTCTTCACGATGTTTGGGAAATGTCCCTTTCCCCTCTTGGTGATCCTCAATGTGGCACCTGTATGTTAATGGGACGTCCTCCCTGCAGTTTGCCAATGGCTCACACGTTCACGAATTTCGCGCCAACTATCACACAGTTCAAGAGTCTCACATCTACCATAGCATGACATTTGGTGGATGTGCGGATACAGACGACATTTAGTCCAGATACTTCCGCAGAAATGGCAAGGCCCCTGCACTCCGACTATGCTCGTCATGCCCCTGTCCATAGGAGTTCCCGGTGGGCACCAGGTGTCCACCACAGGTCGTCGAATTAAGAGGTCAGCCACACCCCATGGATCGTTCGATGACAGAATTTACATAGATGCTATAGGGGTCCCCCGCGGGGTCCCCGATGAGTTCAAGGCCCGCAATCAAATAGCGGCCGGGTGGGAGTCACTCCTCCTACTCATTACAGTTAATAAGAATGTCGATTGGATTAACTACATTTATTATAATCAACAGCGTTTTGTTAATTACACCCGTGATGCGGTCGAAGGCCTCGCGTCCCAACTCAGTGCTACCTCGCTTATGGCATTCCAGAACCGAACGGCGCTGGATATGCTGCTCGCGGAGAGAGGGGGGAGTTTGCGTTATGTTCGGCGATGCGTGTTGCACGTTCATCCCCGATAACACCGCCCCCGACGGCAGAGCACTCGCGGGCCTCCCGTCACTTAGTCAGAAAGTAGCGGTGTAGACACCTCCATGTGGAGTGTTTTTGACTCGTTCTTTGCTAAATGGAAAACATTCGCCATGTCCATGTGCGGATGTTGCGTTATCCCCTGTGCGCGTGGGTTGATTCAGCGTAGCATAGAGCGGGCCGTGAGCCGTAACCACGGTGCTACACGTTGGTAACATTATGAATCCCCTTGAAGAAATGCCCTATGACCCTGATAATACCCCTGACTTGTACCCTGATCCAGATGATTGGGATAAGGAGGTCGATGATGTTGATGGAATTGACCTCTGGGGGTACATTTAGTTTATGATTTACTGTTTTCCTTTTCTTTCTTTTTCGTTTCTTATATTTCGTTATTATCTGCTGTTTTCTTAGTATCTTTTATGATTTTTATTTCGTTTTCTTACTGTCTTCTGTGATTCTTCGTTTTCTTTAATTTTGTTATGATTCTTACTGTCTTTTATGATTTGCTGTTGTTCTTTCATTTTGTTTACTTTTCCCTTTAAGTGGTGATACAGACGTTTGACCGTATTGAAGATGATGACACATGACACACACACACACACACACACACATACACATGACACACACATGACCCACCCCCACACACACACACACACACACACACACACACACACACTTATGCAGATTAAGCTGCAACGTGTCCAGAAGCGCTACAGCAGCTCTGGGCGGGGGCATGGTGTTCTGGGATGAGCC
>OMNR01002989.1:5664-24928 GCA_900303205.1 Mora moro
AGACAGAGAGAGAGAGAGAGAGAGAGAGAGAGAGAGAGAGAGAGAGAGAGAGAGAGAGAGAGAGAGAGAGAGGGAGAATTTCCAAGTCACGGCATGCTTGAATCATTGGAGATTTTGGTAAACATCGTGTGCGCGATACCGCACGCTCTTATCATCTTTATGGCATCAACAAGACGGTCACGAGCGTGAAAAGAGGGCGCCTACGCAAGCAGAAGAATTGAAGAAGTGAAAGATTAAAGATAGAGCCATCACACCCACTTCCTCATCTCTCTACCTGTCTTGGGGAACGTATACTATTCAATAGACTGGAATCCCCCTCCTTGTTCTCAATTTATTACTCCAATCACCACGTCTGACATTTATGTGGATGGTCTACAAACAGAACCCGACATCTCAAAAGGGCCGATGCGTAACTGAAATGTTAACACATACCCCCGTCTTCTGATCACAGGTCAGTAAAAGAAGGGCCGATTCAAACATTTCATTTTAGGACACCGTATAAAAGAATATTCTAACTGCAAATCATGTTAATGGTTATTTCCAGTGTAGTTAGGCAGTGAATGACTGCCATTCAAGTGTGAAACACGATCCTCATCCATGCCTGCATTTTATCAGGGCATGGAAAACATTTTGGCACACCGAAATATTTTATGAGAATTGTTCAATCTGTGGTATATTGTAAACACAATGGAAGTTATGGTAAAAAAAAAAAAAAAACAAGCCACAAGAGTGTGCGGCTATTTGTTTGAAAATGGTGTCCATGGGCAGTTTTCAAATGAGGTGTAGCCAAGCAGAGCAATGCTTGTCCCTTGGTGTCTTACGGATGGACAGATGATGAGTCCGTAAGGCCCCTCTCTCTTGCCAAAGGGCAGCCGTTTCTCTTGCTCCAGGCAGAACATTATGATGGGGAGGGTGAACACCAGTGTTTTCCCCGAGCCGGTGAAGGCAATGCCAATCATGTCTCGACCTGACAGGCTACAGATAAAACACAAAAGAAAATGAATACAAAAGAAAACAAACCAAGAACAGGGAAGACGAAGGGGACCGAGCCACTGTGGACTTACATGGTGGGGATGCCTTGAATTTGAATAGGAGTCGGATGCACGATGCCTTTCTTTTTTAAGCCTTTAAGGATCGCTGCAAACAGTGAGAAGAAGTGTTAGCGACTGGAGATACTGTGGGCAAAACTGAGGATATACAAAAAGCATATTTGTTAAGAAGTGAACCTGGCGGTAACTTCATCTCCCTGAAGCTTTTGATCGGAGCTGGGATTAGATCTCCATCGACAAGGATGTGGAACTTCCTCCTGACGCGATCGTGTCTCGCGCCGGGCATGTTCAGGATGTAGCGTGGAGGTTTCCAACTGCAAGGGATTTTTCCGTTTTTTCGGTTACATATAGACACAATGGTGTGGTGCTCAATGCAATATTACGTCTATTAACTGATTGAATTATATATATTTTTAAAAACTCACCTTGTTTTGATTGGGTCATCATATATAATACCCTTTGCCATTTCCTTCACCGACATCAGAGCTACAACATAACAGATTCTCAGTTATTAATGCTTTATTCTTCTAACGTGATCTGAATTGCTGCAAATTGAACAAGGACAATGATGTACCTCTGCCTTCAGCGACACTTTCAAGAATTTTCTCCTCCTCTTTCAGCTGCTTCTCCTTGGCGGACTCCTTGCGTGCTGTAGAGCCAAACCCACAGAAATACATGAAATACTCCCGTCACATTTGATAAGACAAATAATCTATAGAATATTCTATAAAGTTACCGTTTACTATTTAGTCATTAAGCAGATGTTTTCACCTAAAGCGACTTACAGCATTAGTTTTGTTTAGATACATGTCATTAATGAGCGGGTAGACGGCGAACATTGGAATTCGAACCCGGATCCTTTCAACGAACACAATAACCGCTGGTTGTATTAATGAATTATTAATTTGGTTTGGACGTACCCTCGGCTTTCTCCTTGAGATGCTGGTGCTGGTCCAGGAGACTGACATTGGAGCGGGGACCGAGGCCTTCGTCCTCGTCCCTCTGATCCCCTGCGCCGTCTTTCATGTCATCCTCTACCGCTTTCCCTCGCAGGCGCAACATCTTGGTGAGCTGTTCACATACAAACAATATATATACTATATATATATATCGTGCTCAGTAAGGGCGTACAAAGAAAAAATGAATAAATAATAAACGATTTGCGTAACAATCACGATTCTTATCTTCTATGATTCTGAATCTATTCACAACTTACTGGCTACGCTGTCTCTTTTCATGCCAGAACACCTTTCTTAGCGCACTGGATTAGATACTGAAATTAGTACCCCTATGTACTGAATCAAAAATTTTGGTTCGTTTTGAATTGGGACCCCAAAAATTGTAATCCAGACAAATTGTGAGATAAAGAAAGATTCACATCCCTGCTCATTCTAGATTGTGAACTTATGACAATCCAGTGAGTGACCGTGCATCACAAGGGCAGACATAAACAAACAAACAAACAAACAAACAAACAACAAGTGTGGCCACCAACCGTCAGTTGCTTTCTGATTTTGACCGGGACATACGGGACGTAGTCCCCGTCCTCGGACTCGTCTGAGCCGGCCGCCTCTCCCTCTCCGAGGGGTCTCTGGAGGGTCAAACCACACGACGGTGAGACACGACAGAAACAGATCTGACGGGTCAACCGTCCTCGCTGAACACGGTGGGCTCGTTCAGAGTCCTATACCGACCGGTGTTTCTACACAGATACCGATTATCATCGTAAACGTGGATACAAAATATTGCATACGCCGCTTTATTTAACAGTAGATTGCGAGGCGCGTCTACATCACAGCATCACAAGTGTTGAAGTGGTAGTGTTAAATAGGAAAAAGCCACTTCACAAATATTATTTCATTTCATATTTCATAACGAGAACTCAAACGGTCACCGGTGACCACTCGGATGCTAAAAGAAAAGTTGTAACTAGGCTTTGTTTATTACTAATGCTTTATGTGACCATCGTGTATCATATATATCATTGATGCCTAGAAGACAGTCAGCCAACTCTCTTGGGCTAACTTAATCCCTAATACAACATGTAATACTACTAATATTACTAACTAGCTGATTGGGGAGCCGACCTCTGTGGTGGCTGCATAGCTCTTAGGTTAGGAAACAGACATTATATTTATTACTATATAGACACTCTTGAGTAGGGCTTCGTTTATCTGACGTGTTTGCTATGCTAGCTAACTAGCACGTAGCTCGAATACAGCTTTGCCACTGAAACGACGTACCTTCTTGGGCTTACTGTCGACCTCCATTTCAGCTACGGGTCTAATGTCCGTCACCTAAAGTAAAACGTGTTTCACGATAAACCCCAAATACTATTCACAGGAGGAATAATATTATACTTAAAAGTAGGCGCTCGTTCACCAGCAGCAGAAGGTAAACCTACGCGCTGGACATGTTTAAGTACGAGGCACTGAGAGGGACAAACTTCCCAGGCTACAAAAAAAGCGATGCTGTACCACCCCCTACTGGCTGTTTACGGACTAGCACCAGCTGTGAGCTCTCGTATACTGCTGGACTTCTTACACCAAAAATCTGTGTTTGTGTTTAACTCATCAAGATCTAGAAAGCAACAAGGACACTTAATTTTGTCAAAACTGTATTGTTTTTAATCTTTCTGAGCGAAAGATTTTCACAGTATCAAAAGTGAATAAAAAAAAACAAAAGCCAACACACACGCGGCTAGTACTGGTATATTATAAATCTACATTCCAAAACATTAAGATATTATCTAGTTGAGTATATCTCGGAAAGCATCAGATATTGTACGGAAGAAACTTCAGCAGAATTTAAGGACTACATACACCTAAATGACATATTCCTCGTCAATCAAGGCCTATTCTCAACAGTCATTCTGGAGTCTGTCCTCGTAAAAGAGCAGAATAAAGAGCATGAAGGCGAGACGCAGGGAACCACTGATGTCAATGTGCTGTGGAAAAAGGTAGCATTATTTAGCATTGGTTTATACAGATCACACCAACCCCTCAAACGTGTTTCTAACAATGTCTCGGGAACCCTAAAGTGATGTTGTACTCCCCCAGACACTCAGAAATGTGTGGAAGAAATTCTTAGCCCCTACTGGAAACTGTGTCACTTAGAATGAACGGATGTTTAAAAAAACAAAAGGTGAGCAATGTGTTGATTAGCTATGCACGGTTTTCTAGGTGATGAGAGGAGTGTTCAGAATGTGTTGGGTTGTAATAAGGGACAGTATAGAGGTACCCTTTTTAGAAATCAAATATCATAGGGAGTATTGTTCAAAATCAGATTTGAGAAAAGGGCTGCAGTCCTCCGTCAGAAGAGACTTTGATGTGATAGCATTTTTTGTTTTTGTTTTTACAGACTTCGTGCATGGCAAAACTGAAATGAATTCATCACAGTGAAGATATAAGCCCAGTGTTGTGCACAATCATTGCCCTCTTACACATATATATCACTGTCGTTGGTATAGTGCTATAACACGGCAATTGTGTTTTCAGGGGGAACAAACATTTGACTATACTTAAAAAAAATAATAAAGTATGCATTAGGCAAGATAGATTTTCATATGGACTCTAGTGACAATACAAGGTGTTGGGGCTTAGGAGGACACACTAAGAGGGCAACATTGGCACACTGAACTATAACCCTCATCAGACCAGAAAGCAACCCCTCACATGACAGGAGAAGAATTGACCTCTTTAAATGCGAAATTGCCTACTTTCATGAAGAAACATATTTGAAATGATTTTACTTTCTTCATGAAAGTAGTCTGTCATTTAGTATCAAGCGAGAGGAGTGGGAAATATGCTACAAAACTGCAACACAATATAAAATTGAAGAGCAATACAGTACTTTTGGAGCACCATGTTAAAATTTCCCCAGATAAAAACATTTGTGATAAAAACATATTTATTTCATGAATGGGAAGTGTTTACATTACTACATAATGAAGTACATGAATGCAGTAGATTAAACATGATGTTTTTTTTCTCATTTTGCACCTCTCACTTAGTGAACATTGCAAAGATATCAAAGGGCAAAGTTGGCCTTGTGAACGATCCCTCGCTGATGAGTCTTTTTAAGTATTTCAGTCTTCTGAATGGAGGAAAAAAAAAACAATTGTACCAGGGTCCCTTGGCTTGGCGAGGAGAAGAGAAACGGGAATGAAAGCAGGCCTCAGGGCAAACAGGGTCGCAAGTTTACGTTTTTTTTCATCTGGCACTTTTGCAAGTTATTGAGCTGCATTTGAAGGAACCTTTTTGAGGGTGAAATTGGACCAGTTCACTGCCACTTTCTGGCGGTTTTGCTTCGCAGAATCCAGGCAAAACCTAGAAATAGGGGATAGGGAGATGAGGAACAAAAATGAGTAATTGGGGAAATATCCATGCACAAAAGGGGGATACAATACATGTTCCAAAAAGCACTGTCGTAAAAAATGTATGTAAAAAAAAAAACCAAACAAACCTTTTGAAGTATTCCACCTCCCTGTCGATCTCATCCATTTCTGTTGGATCAACGTCTTTTGGAAGGAAAACATCATCTGGAAAGAGACAAACAACATCATTCGATGCAATTTCATTTACATTTGCAGATAAAAAAAATTTATGGAAAAAATGTGGAAGGACAGATCATTTACCAATAGCACTGCTGGACTTTTCTCCCTTGTTTTTGTTCTTCTTGTTTTTACCCTTGGATTGCTGCTGCTGCTGCTGTCCATTCGTGTGAGCACTGGGATGCGTCTTGCCATCTGAATCCTGCTCAGATCGACCCCCCCGCACCTCCGTGTCACCTTTCGCTCGCTGTGCATTGGGGAGCCCACCGATGGCCCCGTTGGCGGCCTGTCTGGATGGCCTGCCCTCCTCCACCTTCCGAGGGCCGTTCCGCTGGCTGTCTGCCAACTGCTGGGGGGGCGGCTGTCTGCCTCCCGGTTTGGAGCCTCCAGAACTCATCTCGGCCACCCGGGACTCGTTTGTCTTCGGCGTCTCGTTGGCGGGGAGGGCTTTGGTGGGTTTGATTGCACTCTGCTCAGTGGTGGCTTGCTCCTGCCTCTGCTGCTGCTGCTGCTGTTGTTTCTTGTTCTTCTTTGACTTCGCAGCGCCAGCTGCAGTGTTCTTGGTCTCGGAAGAGTCCTCCTTCGATTTCGCGGTCGCCTGGGGCAGACCTTGTGAATTGCTTTCGGACACGGTGGCGGCAGCCGCAGCAGCACCTCTTTCTGGAGAGTGAACTCGGCTGAGCTTGGAAAGGTTTGGAGTAGTTAGCAACCTCTGGATGTCCTTTTGCCCTGCAGTGCCTTCTGCGGTGGTGGAGGTGGTCGTGGATGATGAGACGGTGCCAGCGTCCTCCCATCCGTTGACCAGGTCCAGGTGGTTCTTAAAAGTCCCCAGTGAAAGGGGAGCCAGATCAAGGTCTATCTGTTGCATGTCAGTTGAACCGTTAAGGTGAGACAGTAAGTGGTTGCCCTCCAAGGTGGCCGCCTTCTTTGGGAAGTCGTTGACATCTAGGTTAAGGTCATACATGCTAAAGGAGGCTCTGATCGAGTCCTTGATGGTATTCTTGATTTCCTCTAGCCGACTGGAAAGAAAGCTGTTCACCCGCTCCAACTCCAGTTGAGGCCAATCCAGTAACCGGCTCGCCTCCGACCCATCGGCAATCGACTCGTCGGCCGGCTCGGGTGGACTGGATTGGGGGTCGCCGCTTGTGGCCTCCATACTGCCATGCTGAGCCTTCTCCTGTGCACACACAAAGACCACATTGCCAAACATTATTTTCTGATAATCCTGGATTGTGGATGAAGTTTGAAGAGATTAAAGTTATCCTCCAACCTTCTTCTTCTGTTTGTGCCGGGCCCGTTTGGCAGCCTTGGCACTGTTGACGGGTTTGGGCTCAGAGCTGTTGATGAAGTCCAGCAACTCGTCCACGTCCCTGTTGTCGATGGCACTGGCTGCCGTCAGGTCCGAGTCCTGGCGCTGAGGGGGCTCCTCTTTGCGCCTGGTCAGGCGGGAGCGGAGTTTCTCTCGGATCTCGGCGTAGTTACGGCTTGTTGGTGCAGCTGGAGGCTGTAAACAAAAACACATTTGATTTCATTCCATTATTGCTTCCCATTTTCATGCGATTTCAACTGCATACACCAAACATCTACCATCATAAAACAAAACGGTCCGTTCGGCTGTGTAAGGAGAAAATATCCAAGACAAAGCACAATTACCGCATTGTGACCAAAGAACTCGCAATAGCAACAGTCGCAGTATTTCCCATCCTTCTGGTTAGTGGAGGAAGAGGCGCAGGAGCTCCTCTCAGAGCTGCTGTCCTCGTCTTCCCCTTCGTCAAGCTCTGACGGTGGGTGGCACAACGTCCCGTTAGCCATTTTGTGGCTTTTACACGCCTGGTCCCTACAAAAGAGGACAGATCGAGCCGCGATGAGCCATGATGACAAGACACATTATTCGAGTGAGGACATTGATATTCGGAATTCGCCTGGAAACAAGAGAATTTAGAGCAATGATCCATGGCAAATTCAGAGCATGAGCCCCGATATTGAGCAATAACACTAACCTGCAGGCCCCCGCCGCAAGATGGCCAACGTTGGGAGGAGCTACCGTCCCCCCGTTGTGTCCGTTGCAAGGATGGTTACAGCCCATTAGGGACGTGCCCAGTTTGCTGTGCTGCGTGTTCACACCAGGAATGTGGGGGTTTTTGCACGGGCCGGGCTTATGGACAGACGTGGGGCTGTCCGGGCCGGAGGAGGACGACGCGAGCTTAGCCGTGGGACTGTGGAGGTTGGGTACCAGCGTGGAGAAGGGAGCGTGGGCAGCCGTCCCGGGGCTGGAGGACGAGCTGACGTGGCCGTGCTGCCCAGAGCTCTGCTTCGGGGGCACGAGGGAGGAATGCTGGGAAGAGAGACCAGTGGGGCTGTTGGGAGGCACTGACAGGTCCGAGTGTTGGTGGTGGTCGCCGGGGTGGAACGCTTCACCTGGACATGAGGAGGGGGAAATGGATGAGGCATTAACTCACTTCAGAGCACGGTTTTCCTGGAACACCCAAGGCGATCCAAGCCGCACTGTGAACAATAACCATCTACCAGTTACTCTACAACAACAAGGAGGCTATCACAGCAAAAAAAAAAAGAAGAAAATACACAAGGACTGTCGACTTCTCTGTGAAATCATTAAAGGGATCCGTTCATTCGGTTTCTACCTGGAGGAGTTGGGCGACGGCACATGGTCTTGAAGTGCTTGGGGTTGGTCTTACAGTGGTCAGCTGAGGTAGACAGGGGGTTCCCAAGAGAAGAACCACTGGAATTCTGGGATGGGTGACTATAGGGACACACTTTGGGCGCTGATGTTTTAGCAGATTTACCAGGTGCCTCGTGAAGGCCTCTTTTATCGTGACAAGTCGATCCCCCTGTTACACCTGCATTAAAACAGAAAAGTGTTGGAATGATCTTTGATCGCATCTGGAGGAATTCACTTTTGCCATGAACACAATCACTTTACCCAGCCAATGGTCATAACACATGATTTGCCAAACGCCTCTCAAAAACAACTGAGGCTCGTGCCAAGAATCATTCAATCAAGTATGTTACACTCCACACCTTAAGAGTATGCTGGGTATTTTTGTATCACAACCAAAACCAAAACTTCCTTCTTAAATACAATGAGGTTGCCAAAAGCCCCGCCTGCCATGAAGGACTCAAGACAAAGGTTTCATTACAAACATTTATACGATATTTTACCAATTCTATTCTTCTATTTTACCAATTGTACCAATATTACACCACCACTTGTGCTGACTGGCTGCCAATGCAGCATCCAACCCGAAGGCAAGTGGTAGCATGTGACATCCAGAATGCTGTTCCACATATAAATAAAGATAAATAGCTTAGATTTTTTTTTAGTTTTCTCTTCTTTTATTTGCATGGCTCAATTTTTTTTGTTTTGAGAATACACGGCTAACTTAGACATTAGACAGACGAACATTAGTTTAATCTCAAGCCGCGAAGTAAGGCGATGTTGTTCAATGTTCATGTTCATCTTAAAAACATTAACTGGGCAAATTGCTTTTAATTGCGATTTTAAAACATGGAAAACCACGGTCAAGTGGTATAAAATGTAATGACCCAGTTGGTTTTATAGACAAAGTTCAATATGAGCCATTGATGAACAAATAGCGAGATTTTGGCCCACTTCTCCACAAGGCACAACTTTGAAGCATTCCAAATAAAAGAAAACCATTTGTTCCACCAAAACAACCACCCAACTCTAAACCTGCCCTGCGGTAAAGATAACAGCAATAGTGCTCTGATTGTAGATCAAATGCACAGCAACAGACATAACGTTGCCCTTCCAATAAATATGCTTGACAAGAATATCACAAAGAAACCCTTTGTGAATTACAAACCTTGCTGGGAGTGCGAAGACGCATTGTGGGTACAGTGGAGCCCTCCATTGGTGTGGACAGAGTTCCACAGTCCTGACAGCTTGTGGGCCGACAGGAAGGAGCTGGGGTCCCAGTCCACAGAACTCTGTTCCGGGTAACCGTTCCCACAGCTCTGAGATTTACAGGAGGACGAGTGTGACAGCGGTACCTGAAAAATAAAGACAATAAAAAAGGTTTAGGGTGTTTGACTCCCAGCCATACGATTCTGGGTTCTCAACCCCCGATGTCCGCAGTCTACCTGTAGGCATCCTTCAGGAAGATGCCCCCGACCTGTTCCATACATGTTTAAGCATTAAGGATTAAGGATTAAAGCATTAAAGGCAAGTCCCTCCCTATATACAGCTATCAGTTAGCTTGGAATTGTGGTTGTGTTTGACAAGGTGGTGACAAGGCAACAATAGCACAATGAGAGAGGAGAAATCACTGCAACATGGCTATGATCAATTGTACTGAAACCTTGTCATGCACTTTAAAGTGCATGACAATGACAATGCATGACTTTCAATACTGTAAGGGAAATGGTATCCATGTATATACAAAAAGAAAATAGCCCTGGATTATCCCATGATCATTAAAACGGATAACGCAAGTGACTGTGACAATGATCAACATCTAGTTAGGTGAGATTAGATTCCACGATTTGCGTCGCATGGAAAGCAGATAAGTTATGTAAAACACACAGAGGAAGAGAGATGGCTCTGACTAGCAGTTGACTGCACTAACGATAACAAGGCACAAGTGGAAACACCGGCTATTTTAATACAGCTAAAACTTTGATTTAAAAAAATAAAATAAAGTATAGTGATTGAGAGGAGTTATGGTTATAGAAAATCTGTGAAAAATGTTTTGGTGTCAATCTTTTCCAATCAACCCCGTTGCTGAATGCAACATCATCATTAGGTAAATGTAATGAAATGTTGATACATTGCAGCTTGGGGCAAGGATCGATTTTAATGAAAAACACTTACATTGATATTTACATTACCACGCATTAATTAAAATGCACTACAAAACTAAACATAAATATTCTATTGGTTTTGACCTAACCAATGACATAACAGTAGGCCCATAGTAAAAGGGCGAGGGACACTACAGTTTCACTGCGGCTACCAGTGCTTCGATGGTACGCACGAGTAAATAAAATATTTTATTAATTTTGTTCGATTTCTTCAATTTTTGTGTTTTCTCTTCTTTCTATTTGTTCTTCATTTGCGTGGCTACAATTTTTTCTTTTTGAGAATATACGGCTAACTCGGGCGTTAGACTGACAGACGTTAGTTTAATCTCAAGCTGCCTCTTGCATTTGGAAGATGTAGCTATGTATTTATCAACACATATGTCACATATCAGTTACGATCAGATAGTACAAGTCACGCGATGCAGTCTATTAGGTCTACCAAGTTTAGTAGATATTATGCCCCAGACAGAACGGCTGTAGTGGTTTTGTTTTGAGGGCTTACAAAAGGAAAGGTCTACATTGTTTAGTTAGGCTACCTTTGGAGATAAGGCAGGATATAATAATTATTGTATTTAGTGTTAGGCTTATATATTGTACAATTTGAGACATTTAATATATTTGGTATACTTAATATATTGTAAATAATACAAACAGACAGAACACAGTTATGTTTCACATTGGTGTCATCGCGACGTGATCTCCCTCGCCTCCAGCGAAGCGCTCTGGGTTTGGACACCGGTTCTGCGGACCTCGGTTGGCAGAACTGCACCGCAGCCTTCGTGGGCATTTCATCTCGCATCGTTTGTCCTGCGAGTCGTTTTTCGCACAGTTGGGGTGGATCCGACGCAATGGGAGAGAAAACTAACTAAACTAGCTTAGAGCATTGCATTTAGGCTTCAATATGATACATGTGACAAACATAATGGAAAACGGAAACACGCTGTAACTGACACATTATAAAACACACAAACATAACCGGTATCTCTTGAACTTATGAAACAGATTCTGTACAGACTGTATATCTGTGTGCATGGCAAGCTTCCATTTCAAACTGTTTTTTTTGGGGGGAGATTGGCTCGTGAATAAGTTAATATCATTGAGATAGACATTAGAGTGCCGTTCAAAGAACCTGTACCAGCTATTATATTGTAATAACTTTTTTCTTGTATTAATAGAAATAATAGTTTTCGGTGATGTAGACGCTGCATTTCTGGGCAACGTAATGCGATTACACTGAGTAATGAAAAAAAAATTTAAAATTGAGGTTGAGACCAGAAAATTTTCGTTTTGGACAAACCGTATCCATCTTAAACCTGATCTGTAGAAATACTGTGGGAGCTAATCAGTTGTGGTAATTTACCGGTGTAGGCGGCTCTTGGATGCTCCTCATCTCCTCCTCTTCCACACTCTTTCGGCAGCTCTGGCATATCCACAAGGGTACTTCTCCCAGCAGGGACTGGGACAGCGAGGGCACCGCATCAGCCAGCTTGCGCCCCGGCACCTCCCGCAACAAGGCCTGGGAAAGCGCAGGCATGGCATCAGCCAGCTTGGTGCCGTGGCCCCCGGGGAGTCCGTTTGCAGAGCTCGCTCCCCAGTCCTTAAATTCCCGGTGGCAGAGAAGGCAGCAGGTGTGCATAGGCTAGGTGGGAGGGAGAACCACATGGAGGTCAGAGGAGGTGGTTATAACTCACAGCCTTGTTGATGTACACAAAACGTGTTATTTTGCACCAGGAGCAGCTGCTTCTGCAATATTGTGAAACGTGATCGAGATAGCTACAACTCTGTTTTTTATATAAACATTTGAATGCATTCCTGCTCAAAGTATGAGTACAGCCGTTTGCACTTTAAATAACCAAGAGAGAATATGTTATTATAACGGCATAACACGTGGGATCAAATCTAACAAGCAAGTTAGTTAGCGGTGTTTCCGGTGACAGCTAAACCCTGACCGAGACTACAGTAACCCCTACTTGTTATTTTCACTTGCTTATTGCCCACACGATTATGAACCCGCTGTCACTGACTCCACGTTTGCACTCCGCGTCCACTTTATTCCCCCGCATGCTTGTGCAAAAGGCTGAACTAAACGAGAACAATGGATCACCCAAAATAAGCCCAGATCGTAGTGCCCACATCGGTGTCTCTTGAGCTATCTCGCTAGCTGGTTGTTAGCTGCTGCTGCTGAACGGCGCAGCTAGCTTCAAGTGTGATCCATGTGTTCCTGCACAACACGCCAGTTAACGTTAGGCGAGGCTATTACACTTTATATATCATTTGATGAAGAGAGGGGTGGGGGGGAGCCCGAAATTACACGCGAAGCGGGCAGGGCACAATGTCCCCTATTTATGTTGCCTGAGAGGGGGGCTAACAATGCTAACCCAGACTGGCTCAACGCCTGCTGCTGTGGACGCCTCCTCGCCACACCGACTACTACTCACTGCCCCGCTTATCTACAAGCAAAACCGCGACTTTACACACGTTGTACACAAACACCAGAGAGACACCACACGGCGGGGGTGGTGGAGGGTGGCGGTGGACACGTCGGATCCCGGATCTCGTCGCGAATCGCGGATCAACACACGCCACCAGAGGATGCTTTTGTGGGGCTAGCGAGCATTAGCAAACGGAGCTACCTGGTTCGCCCTGGCGGCCAGTCTCTCCAGCCCCACATCTCCGCCGCCGCCAGCCGCCGCGTCGCCGCCGGGAGAGACGGGCTTCTTCGGGAGGGCTTGCTGTCCGGGCACCAGCTCCTTCTGGACGACCCCCGGCTGCTTGCTCTTCTTCCGTGCCATTACGCGGAGTGATTAATTTTTTATATTAAAAAAAATCCTTTTTGAGAGGGGGGGGGGAGTTTGTTGTGCGGCGAGGAGAGAGAGGAGAGAGAGAGAGACGCGAGGGCTTGTTCTTGGTTTCTTGTGGACCACAAATGTTGTACCTTCTCCAGTCAAGACAACAGTCAATATGGCGGAGCTGCTGGCACACTGGAGTTCATAGGTTAAAGATACTGCTGGCTGACGAGACGCCACTTCGGCGGATAATCAACGCCGAAATAAACTTAATTCGTGGACCCGGCCGTGATGTGATATCACATGAGAGTTTATTGGGGAAAGTGTTTTTTTTAAATTGGGTTATCGTAGGGTCGCGCAATAAAAGTGACGCGATGGGCCTTTGTGGGTTGTTTTTTTTTCGTTGTTGTTGTGTTGTTATTAATTTTGTTTACATTTCGTCCTGAATAAATGTGCTCGTTTCTTTTTTTTGTGTAATAACAATCTGACCTTTTTTTTTTTTTAAACCGTACGTCCTCCGCGACCTTCCTGTGCGCAGACTTTTTTTAACTGCTGCATGCTGATCAAATGTATACAGCACAACTATGGCATAAAATAGGGGGAACCATGACAAACGGGCGATGCACAGAAAACAAGATAACAACTTTAAATGAAGGATCATCTCGTCCTTTTTTTTTTTTTTTTTTACGGTTACATCCCGCCCCGCCTCGCAGGTAATGGACAACTGCGCGCATCCTCGTTGCGCGGAATAAAAAGAGCGCAACATAGTTCACCGGGGCACATCGGCGGCATCATATCTGCAAAGACTTGAGGCCATTGTCTCGGTCGGTCCACGGGGTGCATAATAAAGAAGTGTAACGGGGGGTCGGGGTTTGAGTTTGAGACCGATTCTGGCGCGCTTCTGCAACTTTACAAAGCAGGAGGGAGTGGTCGGGGAGGAGGGCTTCGCCGTGACGCGCTTTGCGTGTGGCGTCTGAGTTTGGTTTGGTGTTGAACTGCAGACGTAGCATTTATAGCCGCTGCCGCTGGTAGGTTCTGGTTCTGTTGTGCTGCAACACAAGTCTCTTTGGTTTTTTGTTTGTGCATCTTTTAGATTTAACCACGGTTCGACATGGAGGCGACGATCTGCAACATTCAGGTCCTTCTGCAGGCTGCAGAGTTTCTGGAAAGGAGAGAAAGAGGTCGGTTTATTGACTGTCTTGTCAGCTGTCATTTTTTTTTTTTATGAGGAAGCGAAATGGATTAGTTAGTAAAAGAACAAACAGTGAATTAAAGAAGATGTATGCAAGTATGCATGGTTATTAAGCGGTGTGCGCTCACTTACTGTACGGAATAGGCGAGTTGCATGTCTCGGGGTCGGTGTTTTCTCTGTCTCAGTGACCTACATACCGGGCACATCATTGTACTCCGACGCGCCAATTCTGCACTATTTGAAACCACGGGAGCGTCGCCGAGCGCTTAGCGCACAGAAACGGACGGACGGCGTCCAACACCGCGGCGCCTTATCCCACCTTTCTGTCCGTCGACAGTAATATGCAATATTAGTTTAGTTTTTTTGTGTGTGTTGAAGCCGCATTCAGAAATGTTTGGGAACGGTTTAGGAACGATGGCGCCAAAACCCGAAAGCAACACGTCAAGCAGAGGAACAGAAGGATGCTTATAGCACCCATAAACCCCTGTATTATAATCGTTTTCCAAGCGATCCTAATCGTTTGAACCCGTGCTATTGTAACGACGACGGTCCGGCAAATGTAGCGCGCGTTGCAGAGTGACGTGTGTTGTCCTTTCCCGTTGATTTAGCGCTTGGGTGTTTGTTTGTGTCACTTTCCTCCAACAGAAGCGGAGCACGGGTATGCCTCAGTGCTTCCTCCCAGTGCAGAAGACTCCGATAAGAGAAATAGACAGAAGAACAAGAAGCTGTCTGGTCCTGGTGGCAATAGGTGATTACACAACAGATAAAAAAGGGTTCAGAAAAGGGTGTGGTTCCTTAACCTGGCATCTTTGTTTCCTTAAATTACCTCTTTTCACACTATCTCTAAAATCATTCATTTGATCTGTTCTTATTACTAAAATGCAATTGCTTCTTAATTACAGGCTAGTTCACAACGAGCTGGAGAAAAACAGGTAATAAACATTCGCTATTTCACAGTAACTATGGTCCTATTATATGTATCGACATTAAACCGGAGCCTTAACACGTTCATCCTTGTACGAGGTTAAAAGTGCGCCACTGTTCACGACGTAGAACACACTCGCGGTGGGCGGTTAGGCCTCGATTGCCACGACGAGACATGTCATCGACGTCGTGTGTTTTCCGTGCAGACGAGCTCAGCTGAGGTACCACCTGGAGCAGCTGAAGCAGCAGGTGCCCCTGTCGTCGGACTCCATGAGGAACACCACGCTCAACCTGCTGCGACGGGCCCAGCTTCACATAAAGGTGAGAAGAACCACGGTGTGCGAACATTCAACTCTTCCACATGTTTTTCCACTGCCCTGTGTATTGTATTTGCCGCCACCGCCGCTGCAGCAGCAACACCAGAATGTCTCTTTTGGGGATCACGTTATCTCTTATTTGGTTTTGTGGTTTGTTTTGTTTTTGTCGCATCCCAGAAGCTGCAGCAGCAGGACGAGCGGGCGGAGCAGCTGAAGGGCCGCCTGCGCTGGGAGCAGAGAGAGCTGCGCGTCCGGCTGGAGCAACTGCAGAGAGGAAGCGAGAGGGTGAGGAACGACAGCCTGGGCTCTGCGGTGTCCTCCGAGAGATCTGACTCCGATAGAGGTGAGAGAGGTTTCACTTTTGAACGTTGGGTTAGGCCAACTGCGTGTTTGTGGTGGTGGTATTTTTGTGGTGGGTTAACAGAAGCTAACTGGGTGACATTTGAATATGTGGTGCGACACATTAGGACCGCAGCTATTTCCTTCTCACCCTTTTTCAGATTGTTGGTTATTTTTGAACTTCTTTTTTTAGATTTATGATGAGTATATGTACTTTA
The DNA here is from genome assembly GCA_900303205.1 of Mora moro. Taxonomy (NCBI): domain Eukaryota; kingdom Metazoa; phylum Chordata; class Actinopteri; order Gadiformes; family Moridae; genus Mora; species Mora moro. The sequence goes on from OMNR01002989.1 coordinate 21,884, forward strand.
TTACTCATGTTTGTTTAAGGTGAATTGTTCTTTTAGTGAACTCCTTTGGCCTAATGGCGTTGGCCTCTGTTGTTTTCTGTTGCAGAGGACGTGGAGGTTGACGTGGAAAGCATTGTGTTTGAATGTGTCTCCCCCGATGGACTCAGTATCACACACACTGACGTTGACCACTGCTACTCCAGCCTGGATAAAGACTGGCTATACGGCAACAGTGGTGGTGGTAAACCTTTTCATTATCACTCTATCTGACAAGGCGAGAAAGAAGAAGAAGAAGAAAACTAAACTACATTCCAGACAGTCTCAGAAAGGACATAGGGCCAGAGAGAGGGGGAGATTGGACATTAAGGTTAAACTGTGCAGCCAAACTTAAAGGTGCTGTGTGTAAAAACAATTACTGTACTAAATCATAAAATTACCATGATGGGTCATCAGAGATTAAGGAAACATACTAAGTCCAAATACTGGCTTCTCCGACAACAATGCTACAGCCAGTATCTTCTCCTTTGAAATTTCCATGCCAAGTCTGTTTTTGTTTTGTCTGTGTGTTATTCTCAGAGTACCCCGGGTTGCCAGATATGAAACAAATTGGCACACAAACACAGCGTCATATAATGTTGCGCTCGGCTCGTCTTACTGCGCTCACATTCGTTCAGTGTCCACAACCTGGCGTGAGCTTCGAGTCCAGTATTGTGAATTTGGACCGCGGGACCCATTTTAAATGCTCGGTGTCATTGTTACATATATCACCTTTAAACTTCATCTTTTCACCAAAGCCGGTGACTCACAATTCAACTTAAGATCTGTCACAAAGGGTCTGACTACAAGCTAAATGGAACCAGTGGTCCCTGTGTGCACACTGTCCATTTGCACTGACGAGCAGTTTGTATTGCTGAGCTGAGATGAAAAGCATTGAGAGTGGACCACTTCACACAAGAACTCCAACAATACAGTGATGCGTATGACTCCATGATCTAAAAGGGTTATTTAACAATATTTTGCAATACAGTATTTTTTTTTTTTTTGTACATTTGATCCAGATTTATGGTTTTGTCTACTACTAAACAGCACTAAGAAGCTCAAATTCAGGAATGAAGTCATGTAAACTTGTACAGTAACCCTTATTTTTGTATTAATGTAACAGTAATTGTCATGTATTTTATTATTTTCCTCTCGTTGCACAGAGCATCCACACATTGCACTTGTTTTGAATCTCAAAAGGGCTGAGGGTATTTTGATCTGGATAGGCAATGTAAACTGGTCATGTTTGCACATTTTCTACCAGGCAATTGTAAGTAATTGTAACACATGCGTGATCTTCCTCCGTGGAACACCGCGCTGGCGCTCAAACGGCATTCGGAGGTCAGTCTCGACTCATTCCTACAATCCGGACTCGGGTGCGTGGGTAGCCCACCAGCCACTCCGCTGTTTCGGTCACGCAAGCGGTAGTTAGTGTTGGTGTGCCTTACCATAGCACCACTTCGCACCATTCAAATCTGTGTCCACCGCCATTACCCTACGGACGATCGTGTATGTTCATATCGTCTTTTTACTAATTTATCCAACAACGTTCGTGTTGATGATAAGCAGGACTTTGAAGACCAAGATTACCTCATTTATTTGGAGGTCGAGAATAATCTTGACGCCCAGTTTAGCGTGGTGGACCACAGCAGGGTGTGTTGGTGGAGCGGTGAGCGTTGTCTTAGATGACGCTTCTGTTCGCGGAATACTCTCTGCAGTCTAGTAGAGGTTTACGGATTGTAGGTCTAAGTCGAGACAATGATTAAGTAATTGCAAATGTGAACATTTATATTTTTTTGATCTATTTAAACTGTTCATTATTACAATTGTGCACTTAATTGCATATGCATTTGTCATGACACGTTTCATTATGCATGCAGTAGACTCAATGTCAGGATACCTGTCTACCTGTAATCCAAACGCAAGTTTTGCTGTATTACAAGTAGGTGTATCCTATAATACTTAAAACATTGAATATTTTGAAGCAGATTCTGGCTTCCGGATAATATATGCAAGATGCCTTATTTTCTTGTAACAACTTATGTATGCATTAATTCATCTGTCTCTCCTTATGTTGCATTTTTATACTAGTGTATTTTTTTTATGAATAAATATTTTATATATTTACCCTGAGTGCATTTCACTGTTGCATACCACCAACAGATAAAACTTGCAATAGTAGTCTAATTGAAGCACAAAGCATAAGTTAATAACAAAATGTATATTTATTTTATGTCAAGCAATTGCAGGAGCAAGAGCATACATTTACATGTATGTAATAGCATTGATCATTGATGTAAACAAGGTACCATGTTTTCATATTACATATTAAATCTACTAATTTACTAGGCATAGACAGACATTCACTGCATTCTGGTCAGTCGCACATATGGGTAAAGTCTTTTTTGGTGTCCATAGACTTGAGTCTTAAATTCTTACTTCTGGGACTGAACTAACCATTATGTGGAGGCATTAATCACACTTCAATTTGAAGCAATGAAATATCCTTTTGCCTTGGAAAGCTGAATGAATCAAGTTAAACTTAAATTTGGTTCAAATCAAATAAAACGAAAACGCTGACTGTATAGATTAAAACTATTTACAAACAAAAACAAATTATTGTAAATTTAAATAACATAAAAGTAATTTCAACTTGGTTGTAAAATGTGGTTAAGCGCTAGTAGGCATGTGGTGTCACATTGATATATTCTGGGGTTCTAACATAACTTTTGGGGCTGCAATAGAACTGTAAATAGAACTACTTGTAGGATTAAAGGGTAAAAGTCCATTCCTTTTGTTTTTCCTACCAAAAGACACAGTAGGCAGTTCTTATCTAAACGATACGAAGACCTCCGATATGGAGAATGTAAAGAGACGTTAATGCGCGTGAGGGGGGACGGACAGGAAATGGGAGTACAGCTGGAGCTGCCGTGGTCCACCCATCTTTACAGAGGCAGCCCCGTCAGCCGTTCACAGACGGATCCCCCTTCTCCCCCTTCTCTCTCTCTCTCTCTCTCTACTGGGGGG
>OMNR01002991.1:3750-20871 GCA_900303205.1 Mora moro
GACTAGTTCGGCTGAGTGCCCTGCACACACTGCAGCCCAATGTGGTGCTTCGATTTGGTAGGAAACCTGCCATTTTGTCTGTGCAAACACGCCATATTCCCAGTGAGCTGGCACAGCGTACACCTGTACTGACCGGGTGTGAGTACAGGTGTATGTGACCTACCTTTTTGGAGAATATGTTCTGCAGAGAGAAGCAGAGAGTGGCAGCCAGGGCACTGATGAGACCCAGCATGTCGAAGGACATCTCTGTCACGGTGGCCAGGAGCACTCCTCCGATGATGGGGATGAGAGAGACATATACCTGAGAGAAGGAACATGGAGGACGAAGAAGTAGGACAGAGTTAGCAGGGAAGACAGCGGCAGCAAGGGTGAACTATGATTCCCGTTTATTCAGGTAGGGTTCCAGATACACAAAGCTGAAGTGAACACAGGTATATGTAGGTAGGTGCTTTACGCATCCTGTTGAGTTTGCGTATCTGTGGCCTAGTTTGCGAAATTCTAATTTCCCGTCTGGGATTAATAAAGAACGATCTTATCTCATTTTATTTCTTGGTTGATGTTAGAAAGCACCAGAGAGAAGAGAAACATGTAGATGTAACATGTACACTTCCCAAGATATCAAATGCAATTTGTAGGCCTGTGTCTATTGCATTGTTGTCCAAAACCACAATAAGCAGGACAGCTCTGTGGCGTTTGGGTTTTGGAACAACAATGGAACTGATAGCATTTATCCGCTATTCACTAGAAACACAATTCTTGACATTGTCCCTCTTTGGCATTTCAATGGAAATGCCATGTATAAGAGAAACATATAATTAATTGAACTAGCAAGTTTGAGAGATACCCTAGGGACAAAGAAAGAAATCAATAAATGATTGAAGCGCTGTTTGAGCTAAGATCACTAGAGAGAGAATGGCAAGAGCCAGTATCTAAACTAAACTGTACTACGCTAAACAACACCATTTTTTGTAATGGATACTCCCAAGACTGGATTTCCCACCCAGTTGTAATAGCTAAAGTGCTGGCCTCCAGGCTACGTTAGAATATGGAACATGAGAAGATAGCAGAAGATGTAGTAGTTTTGGAGTACAATAGACAGGATACCTTTAGCCTCATTTTCTCTCAGATTGGTTGGAACTTAGACAGCAGGGACATATTTAAGAGCATACAGACCAACTGTTTTAAACTACAGTGAAAGATGAGTATAGTTCCCAAAATAGAATGGATTATAATGTGTTAGAAGAGGAGTATTATTATTATTATTTATTATTGTTTTCGATATTTAACCTCTACGATTCAAGCTAATGGAATGCATCGACTGGGAACAAGGCTAACTGACTCAAAGGCTGACTCATTTAATATAAATATGGTGGCTCAACGCGTTGTGTGCCAACCATGTTGGCATTATGCCTTGTAAGGAATTTGATTCCGAGCTGCGTCCGCACTACATGCCACTCTCTTCTTCAACTTCACTTTTCTGTCTCTCTTCACCATCCTGTCCATAAAAGGCACAAAAGCTCATACTAATATATTTGCAAAAAAAAACAAAACTTTCAATACTGCAGCAATTACTCATCTTGCTTCGAGTACTCTGAAAGATAAAACCGTCTTGAAGCCGAGCCATTTAGTTAATGATTTAACAGCGGTCACAGGATCTAGGGAGAGGTGCCAATTACTGCATACAGGCTCTCCGCATATACATGCATGTTCATTAATTTCACATCAAAACCAGTTGCACACTTCTGTCTATCCATCCTTCCTTCCTTCCATCACCATCTGCCTGTATGTATGAAGAACATGTAGAACAGTCAAGATTCTAATAACGGCATCCGACCAATGAAGGGACAGCTTTATTTACTACCAACCCCCCCAAGGAACACAACAACAAGGACACGTGCCACATTACAACAGGCAAATAAACCTAACCGGATGCCGTTTGACATCAGCTAGCATATGGAGATTCATTCACAACTGCTGAAAAATAAAATAAAAAATACCTCAAGAGGCAAGTGTGCCTCAGGATTCAACCAGCCACGCTGGCTGGGTGATGAACAGGGTACTCTGTGTGTGTGTGTGTATGTGTGTGTGTGTGTGTGTGTGTGTGTGTGTGTGTGTGTGTGTGTGTGTGTGTGTGTGTGTGTGTGTGTTCTCCTGCACAAGAGCACCTAGTCACCTCTCGGCAGCACAAGAGACCACTTCTAACTGTAGTAACAGGAGATGGAGCGCAGGCTCACATTATGCCACATCACTGCCACTAGGCCAAAAAAACGCTCACAATAGAATCCCATTGAGTCGCACAAGAGGAGAGTGATGGTGGTGTTGACTCATGACCGCTCACCTTTGTCGTTTGCTTCTCCTTCATGATAATTCTTGATAGCAGCACGACCCATATTGGCATTGTGGCTTTGACTGCAGAAACAGAAGGCATGGACGTAAGGTTAGCTTGAATTTAATACAAACAATTTTCAATGCTAAAAGGGGGCAGAGTTATGAAAATTAGTAGTAAGCATTTGGTAAAGTACTGAACACCTGCTGTGCCTGTAAGGGCATTGCACTACATAGTTGATAATGGGTTGACGTGTCTCTGATCAGTATGAACAACGTCAGAGCACCACACACCCTTGTCAAACATGACACATTCACCCGTCATCAACTACAGGCATTGCATAAGGGATTACTGTAGCGTAAGGTTTCTTGGTTTTGGGTGAAAATGCTAATCATTGCAAGCAGCCTAAAAGGAACCGTGAGCAACAACAACAAAATACACTCATTCTCAATGGAAATGGATAAAGTTACGGGGTGCAGCGGTCCGCTTTGTTCATTTAGGATAATTAATTGGATCCTGTGCAACACTGCGGAAAGTTTCAAAGGCAGGGACCCTCCCCCTGATGTGACCCACTGAGCTCATAGCGGCGCGCTAACGGCAGCTGCTCTAATGGAGTCACGAGCTCTCCAATTAGACTAATTGAAGTCGACCGAACCGTAAACTGTCCTTTTAAAGAGCATTCGGTTACGGAAAATATACGTTAATTCACATGGTTGCCGTTTGTTCGGATTGCGTGTTGCCAGATGAGTCTACGCGAACCATAATGTAAACTCAAACTGACTAGCATTAGCGGGGCTAGCTGGCATTATACACGGCCGGTAGTACACACACTTTTAGGTTCAACCAGGCGATGCTTACCAGTGTGCGCATAGGAAACAGGTACTTTCCATATGCTGAAGTGGGCCGAAACGGAGGCAAAGTATTTCCCAAAAGCCAAGGGGATTATATACCAGCGGAAATATCTGGTCGGCAGCTCGATCTTCGGGACTCCCCATGCCCGCAACAACGGTGGAAGGAAGATGACGATTGAGAATATGTGAAAGAGCGACACCGTGACGGGATATGGGAATCCATTGAGGATGATCTTGTTCACTATGTTGCCCCCCGAACTCACGGTGTACCAGCACACGCACAGGACAACTATGCGGACCCCTTCTTTCACCGGGGGACGCTCCACCGCAGCCATCTTCCACTTCGGCTTCTCCGGCTCGTCGGGAAGATTGCGAAAGTGAGACGTGGAGCGCGGCGCACGTCACTTCCCGTCGACCGCCACAGCACGGAAGTGATCTGGCCCGGGCGTCCCATGCTTTTCTCGTGATGCATATCGAATGGTTCTTTAACGACTACATAACATATGTGTTCATGTCCAGCCCGCCCCGGCGACTGGCCCGGTACGGGGGGGAGGGGGGCCAAAGAGCCGGGCATTGCCTTTATTTTTCATTTGTTTTTGTCTGTCTTCCACTTCCAGTACAACTCCACATGACAGCTGACCATTATGTTATATATGGATATCTTAAAGGTGGGGTATGTCGATCTTGTTGTGTTCTTGTGCAGTGGCTTGTAGTCGACACTCACTGAGTTAATAAGTGTGGTATGGTTTGCAGTGAATACGTTTCTTACCGTTTGCAGCCATCTGAAGGGTGTTCTGAAGTTCACATTATTCAGTTGGCATCGTCTTGGCGTGTCAGTCTAGTGTGTGTATTTATAGGAATATATTTAGTGCATGTTTGTAATAAACCATGACACCTTTTTTATGATAACTTAGTCGTTGTCTTTCTTTATTATTGACCTGTTAGGGGTGTTATGAATACAATTAAACCCAAAGATATATTTTGTTATCTATGGATATGGGTAATTGTATTTACCCATATCCATGGGTTACAGGTGGGCTATTGCGAACAATGGTATATGAATAACCTAACCTAAGGGCCTGAATAACCTAAGGGCCTGAATAAGACCTATCCTCAAGTAGTACTAGTTTCGGAATGAGGTCTGCATGGTAGCATCATGTATATTAATTTTATAGAAGTAAAAAAGAACATAAATTGCAAGGGACAAGAAATACACAATTTCTGCGTTTTTTTTATTAACACTTATCAACACGTCCACTGAAAAGGACAAAGTAGCAAATATGTTCTCTTGTATTCGACGAACACAAAAGGCTGTTTCTGTACATTCACTAAGGCTCTGTTTTAGGGAAATCCCAGGTTTCCATAAGGCAAACGATATTTAAAGGAATGGTATCAAGTACATTTTCCAGCATATTATTATTTTCCATTTTCCATTTTCCTCACAGTACAAAATGCATTATTGTAACATCCTCTGGCCTCCATTTTGAATTCATATTTTACAACCAAAATACCCAGGAAGAGGAAAATACGAAACAAAAAAAAGTGTCACATTATAAAAATGTGTCGTTTTTAGATAATTTCCCTGTGTAGGATAGGTTGGTGTTGGCAAAAGAACAGTCTGGAATGTTGCCATCGCATTAGCTAATCAAATCTATAATCAAAGAACAAATGTTTCTGCCAAGCCTCAATAGCATTGTATAGGTAGGCCTACTAGGTAGCGAACAAGTATAAAATATTTTATTCATACGCGATGGCCACATTTTTGGTTGAAGCAACACAGACCCTTCCAGCTGAGATTTAATCAGTTTGGTATTGCATCCGTCAAACTGCACAGTCACATACCCTGGAGAAGACAACTTTGTTATTCCTTTGTAGAATTGTTGGGATCTGCCTTCACATTTCAGGATCAACAGGGGAAGAAAAAGAAGCAGCACTTGTTGTGGTTTAAATGCTTTTAAGTTACTTTACCAGGTATTTCAGGACAAAGTTCATACAGGAGGAGGTAGTGTGTAATGATTTAAAAGTTGAAAATGAATTAGTAGTTTTCAGTTGTGAATGTTTACCAACAATTCTATAAATGTATAACAATGTCATCTTCCGAATGTGTGCCAACTGAACGTATAACAACCTAATTTTCCTCAGCAATGCCAACTATCACCAACATGGGATGGGGTCAATATTGTTATGGGTCTCTTGAACCGGATCTCTACAGTCGTGTTAACCACCAACTCTTGAGCTGGAAGATTCTGCATAGCCTTACTTTAGTTATCAGCCTTACACAAGACTTCTAAAAACGTTAACGATGGTGCAGCTAAGCCATGTCCCATCAACTTGTAGGCCGCTTCCCTCCAATGTGCAAAGGAGCAGGGAAGGGTTATGAAATGCGGTCAAGACATCCAAACCTTGCCCTTGTATTGGAGAAGCAATAAGGACACCACTTACACCTCTTAGAAATCAGATGACAAATGACAACCTAGGTTCCTAGTCCAGACAGACGTATGGCAGTATATTCAGCCGGCTCTCGTCTCCGTGTGGGTCTAAAGATATGCACTCGGTCCAATCGTACCAGTGTTCCTTGGTGTCATAGCAACCGTTCACGCCGGGCCAGTGCTTGGTGTGTAACCTATGGAGGTCCTCTGTTGTGACGTCTCGGCTGACACCGGGAAAGTCAGTGACGGAACCCTCCAATGCCACCACGTGTGTCTTCTTCGCCTCTCTGGTGTGGCTCCCCTCCTCCTGCTGCTCCTGCTTCAAGTACTCACTCATGAAGAAGTGGGCCCCAGGAGCACGAGGGGCCCCCAATGTGGTGAGAACGCTGCTCTGCTGGCTGAGGTAGGACTGGATGATGTCGTTCCTCGACAACTCCTTCCAGTTGGTCTGCTGGAAGGGGCTGGGTGGCACGGGAGGGGGTGGGGGCACCGCTTCAGCAGGGATCACCTCTGGTCTGGGGCCGCCCCGGTCCTTCTTCTCCTCCCCCCTCTCTGCCTCTTGGCTAGACTCCTTGCTGAAGCAGGATTTGATCTGACCCGTGACAGGGTCAAAGGTCAACCTCCTGTCTTTTAACCTGACCGGTTTAGTGCCGTCATCCGGCGGAGACTGTCCGTCTAAATTCACAACGTAATCCTTAGGCCTGTACTTCTTCCTCTTCTTCCTCCCTGGACCGCCGATGCCCAAACCGCCGACCTCCAAACCTTCCACGTCCTTCAAGGTGGAGGAGGAGGAGGAGCTGAGGTTGTGCTGAGAACTTGGCGTGTTAGACAGCCTGCTGCCCTGAGAGTCCGCAGCTGCAGTCGTACGCAAGTCGTCCGTGTGCGAGCCTTGAACGCAGACATTTGAAGGCTGTGGAGGAGGCAGTGGTGGCGAGGGTCCTGGTCCAGAGATGTCCATGGACAGAGGGATCCCACCGGCTGCTGCTGCTGTCGTTGTTGTTTGCGCTGCAGTCTGTTTAACACCACCAACACTGCTCTCCTGCTTTGGGGTGCGGGGGCTGTGGGAGGACGAGCGGGGGCTCCGGGGCTGACACTGGCCCCCGGAGGAGGCCTGCTCTAGCCTGGCATGCTGCTGCAGTAGTGAGGCCTTCAGCAAGCTGGAAGCGCTGGGCGGAGCCCGGGTGTAGCCCAGAGTGCTGGGGTGAGGTCTCACCGCATTGACGGGGATCTTATTGAGCCGGTCAGCATCCAGGTGTTGGGACGCCTCCTTGTCTGTAGAGGGCGGATGTGCACGAGAGTCCGAAACATCTGTAAACATGTCGGAGCCTGCGGCGGTTCCCTTCGATGGCAGCGATGGCGGTGGTGTGTTTTGGGGTTTATCGAAGGAGAGTGTCTTGGCCATCTTTGCTGGTAATGGCACTCCATCCTTCGGCTGCTCACATCGGCGCTTTCGGTTACTCGGTTTGTCCACCTTCGGGGAGTTGTTGAAGTCGTTGCGGTTCTTCAGCTCAGGGACCGGTCGACCTGGCGGGAGGGTGGGTGGCAGTGGAGTGGAGAGGTCTGCCTTACTGAGAGTAGCCCCTCCGTTGGAAGACCCTGAGGTGGGGGTGAGGCCCTTGGACAACCCATCAGTTTGCCCAGGCTCGATCAACTTCTGCCAGTTACGAAGGAGCTTTTTGGCCCGCTTGGCAAGATCTTCATTCTTGGTCTTCTTCCGCACGTCGTTGATCAGCTTGCCAAGACGGGTTTCCTTGAAAGACATCAACAATCAATTGACACTCAATCAATTATAAGAGGATATGACATAATTTATGACATCATTTACAGCTACAAAAATTTACATGTACATGCATTTATTTCTTTTTTAAATTACAGTGACCTACCTCCAGTGCCTCTTTGGTAATGGGATATTTCTCCAAATATGAAATTACTTCCATCACTGCCACCATGTTGCATATCTGCTGAAAATACAAATTATATTATGTATACAACTGTAACAGCTCTAGATTTAAACACAGCATAATTACATTGGTATGGTTAAATAATCAAAAACTCTACTCAAGGGGCAGAAAGGAATTTGCATGAACTTTCAAATGTGCACCTGCCTGTAGATTAGGTTTTTTCACACTAGTTTCAGAAAGGTTATGACGAATTGAGAACGTATGCAAATGTTGGCCAAAGGGAATACCAGAACCCCCAACGTAATAGAGGATATGTATTAGTGTGTACACAATGTACATTTAAGTTAGAAGAGTCTGTATGTATCAAATACCTCAGAAATTGTAAAGGTGACCCTTGAGCATTGGCATTTGATTTAGGACTAGTCATCCTCTTTAAAAAGGAGGTTTCTGTTGTTTGGCAAGGGGGAAGGTCAACCTTTATCAAGAAGTTATTGTTAGTTGCGAAAGCAACACGGTTTGACCAATGCCTACATCTCCTTTGACTAATTCCTACATAAACGTCTTTGAAATAACATAGCTTTGAGTAATACGAGCGGTCATTGGAGGAACACCAGCGTGCATATCCATTAAACTGTGCAGGGATTGGCAGTGTACGCGGTGTAGTGAGACAATCCAAGTCTTGTACAAGTTGACAGCGGTCCCCTCAGCAAGTTCCGTCTTCGTTGACGATGACTGATTCAACTCCTTCCTTCCCAAAGCACTCTTAACATAAACATGCATTAAAAAAGGTAGAAGACAATTGGCACTTTATGCCCCGCAAATATACTCAATCACTCACTGCGCTGATTAGCTACAGCTAGTTAGCCAGGTCGTGATTAGGAACATGACATTACTTCTGAGTTACTTGTTGATGCCACCCTGTCAACCCTTCCGATGTGAAACGGGACCAATACGGCGCACACCGTCCACGTCGCTTCGTTCAACACTCAATACTTACATTGCTTTGGCCGTCGATGGCCTGGACCAGCCGGTCTCTCATGAGCTGCGGCGTCGCCGTAGCTGCTGTCATGCCGGGCAGCGGGTCTAGACGACAAGACTCTCCCCCCAAAACACACTCCGGCCGTGGAGGGTGACGAGCCGACACTCACTCGCCTAACCAAAGCTGCACACTATGAGAATAAGCACCATGTTTTACGGTGCTTATTTTCCCCCACCGTGGACGTCGACGCCGCTTGTGATGTGTGATTCCGCTGTAAATGACGGGGTGTCGTCTCTTTGAGCTCGGCTACCCATGGACTGGTAGCCTTCAGTCTGGCCTCCTCCGCAGGCTTTTCTATGGCAGGCAAACAAAGCATGCCGGGAAAACGTACGTAACGTAACGTAACAGCGCTGCGTCCGTGCGTGAGTGCGCACCACAGGCAACGGCTCTGTTCGGGGTGGAAGCGTCCCTACAACAATACATCTATGGTTATAATATATACAGGCTGTGGTGTTGAAGCATATAGTCAAAATACTTCGTTAGTGGCGATATAAATTGTTGTATTTAAATAATGAATATCTAATAAGGGTTTTGATTCGTTTCGGAGTGATTCTCGTTCTCACATTGGCAAAATGTGACGTTTTATTTTAGATAGCAATGATTAAGTGAATTTCTCGTTTTCAGTGTAAAACTTTATTATAAAAGGAAAGTAATAACCCATGACGATATGTTCCAGCAATGCCCACCCACATGCAGAAACGTATATTAGTAAGTAATTGAGATGACTAAAAGCAGTTTACGGTAAATGTCATGTGTCAGTCACTGTTACTACAGAACAAGTAACTATATGGTAACATTGGGGAGTGAAAGAAAGAGAACAAGACTTTCCAAACACTTTGAGTACCTAATTCCGGTTTCCGACATAACAAGGAATTACAATTGGTTTGCAGCCTGTCAAACTAGTAAACAGGTAGAGGAGAAATTAGCCCATCACAAATCACATTTAGCATACATTTGTCAACTGATTTTTCAACTTCAAACCGCTTTAAAGGAATTTGTCTGTCGCGAGGAACACACTACTTCACATCTGCAATGGAGACACATGTCTACACCACATACCTAGCCAGGCCACCTAAATGCCATACTCAGAGCTGGAAAAAAAACAAGGAAGTCCAAACATAACCAATTTTATATATCTGTCTCACATAGAAGACATAGAAATAAATATTGATTAATGAAGTATTGCACAATGCAGGTTACAAAGAAAAACAGTAGGAAGCTTAAAAAGGCCTAAATGAAAACAGGGTCTTGGGTCGATCAGCGTGTTAGTGTTGCAGGATCCCAGTCTCCAGGTAAACCCATCAAGAACCAAACAATCTGAAGAATGAGGGAACATTCACAATATTGTCATTTCAAACATTCACTCAATGAAATCTGTATTGGGTCCTCACTTTTTTGTATTTGGGTGAGATAGTCATATAATATGCAATAACAAACATGTTTGGTCTGTAAGTTGCATTCATTAGGTTTCAAGAAGAGCCACACACTGGCATAAGGTGTGTGTGATATTGGATTAGTTTGGGTAGATGTTAACCACACTGACTAGGTTAATTCCCTCATCTGGTCAGTAAGATAGTAACTATTATAGCATGTGTATAATTCAATATGACAGCCCTTCTCCTAAACATTTTCACAATCAAACAAAAACATTGATGAAGATGAATACATTGATGAAGATGAATACCTAACCTGGTCATTATGGTAGTAACCTAAATAACATATATAATGCAATATGATACTACCTAAACAGCATGAAAATATTGAAATAGGTAGGCCTATAAGGGTAAGAATACTCACATGACCATACAGAACATTATGAAGACGTTCCACAATGCAATGAAGACTCGAAAGTACCGCAGACTGAGCAGAAACTCTCTAATATTGTCGCCTGTAACACACATTTACAAAAGGCGTTTAAGACAGTCAGTATTTAAAATATGCATTTACGCAACACTTCAATGTGTAACCTTTCTCAGTGATAAAACGTGTACCAGTTTTCGGTCCGCCGCCTTCATCGCCAAATCCCTGGGACTCCTTCCTCTTGCTGTGAAACAACGCATGGGTAGTTTAACTATTAGTCTGACTCCACAGTGCAAAAATAACCATCATGACATTTGACAAACGAGCGACGACAACAGCATATGTATACTTGGTAGTACTCACAGTTTAAAATTCAACACAGCTCCTGCGTTTATGAGAAGGGTCCTAAAACAACAAGGCAAAAACAAGGCAACAAATTATTTGAGTCGTGCTGTTTGACAAGCAAGTGTCATACTTACGAGGTGAGGTGGCAGCAGTAAGCTTTTGGTTTGCCGATAAAAAACCAAACGACACAATGAACATTACCACGGGTAAACAACATAGATAGTCGGGTTCAAAATAAGACGGCGTTATGAACATAAATGCACTTATTTACCCGAATATCAACAGATCTCCGATCATTTTGTCCACATCACACAGACTCACAACATCCGCTTCCGCATACGTAACATGTGACTGACCAATAGGAGGCGCTTCATGACCTCCGCCCGCAGACAAAATAACACCAAATACAACGCAGTCTCACCGATAATAACAATACAATACAACATAAAATTATTTTTTTTCATTTTTGTTAAATTAAAATAGAATAACACGTTTAAAAAATACTATTTAAATAAATATCCATTCGGTCTTACGTGCATAAGCTATCATATTATTTATTTTGAATGGACCGATTGTCCCATATTATCCATTTATTCATTGACACCTTAATACATTTGGTATGAAACGTGTATACGTGTACATCTGATTATGGATCCTTTTTCTTCGCTGTTCTTCTTTAATTCAAACGCTAACATATTTGGAAGACAGGAAAATAAACGCATAGCCTATTACATCGTTATTGACAGGCCTACTAGACGAGACGACCTGTCTACACCACCAGTGGTGTTCAGAGTGGCCTTGACACCGGGCCGTCGGTGTCCGTCCTGTGAGCGCTTCAGTAGCTCACCTTGACCACCCCTGGTCGGACATCGTTCTTCGGCCACAATAACAACAGTGGTGTTCAAAGTGGCCTTGATACCGGTCCGTCCTGTGAGCGCTTCAGTAGCTCACCTTGACCACCGGTCGGACATCGTTCTTCGGCCACAACATGCGTCGTGCGTTTGATGCAACATTGTATCACGTTGCATCAAACGCATGTTGTATCTTACAGTCGCTGCACCAACAGACAGACATTAACGACAGACGGGAGCCCGCAGTGAATAAGATAACCATCAAGCTCAATGTTCAGCGCGAATAACCAAGGATATCTTCCAACTGCATTGGATCATGATTTTTTTTACAAACGCATATGGCAGCTGATTTACGTGCACCTCACAGGGGTAACAGCAACGAGTGGCCAGAGTGGGTGTTGGGGATGTTAAATAAGACCAGGGGGGGTAAAGAAGAAGGGAGAAGAGAAAAGGAGCCCGTCTGGGGGGTGAGAAGAGGGGACCGTGCAAATGCGGGGTATTAATAGGATGGCTTGAGTGGCAGCCTTTCTACTCGGGGAAGACTGGGGCTTCGTGGCGAGTCGCCGAAGACAGAGAAGAGGGGGAAACACAATTGCAAGTGCGCAGTTTATATCGAATATATTCACAGTAGTAATTAACTCATTGGAAACATGGACGTGTTGGGAGTGCTGAATCTGGGCGACATTGCCCAGACTTTCTCTAAAATGGGGATGTTTCCAGTTTTTGACCTCGCTTATTACATCGTGTCCATACTTTACCTCAAGTATGAACCAGGTCAGTATTTCTTCCCCGTTTATTTGAATTGAGTAGTATTGCTATTGTTTTTAACGAGGCCTACTTTATTATTGAATAGCCTAACCATGCATAGGCTATTCAATTGTTTTGTACAGACATCGAGAATTTTTATTTTTTAATTTTTTAAATAACCACTATAGGTTTGTGTATTAATTGCTTCACCACACACCTCTAAACGGCAGAGCAAATGTATTCATCGCATAGGCCTACTAATACAATAATCTTGTCTTATTCTCCCAGGCCTATTTAGCCTACATAACTTATCCAGGTTGCGCTGTTGCACCAACCTGACTCCTTTTCATTTTGATAAAACACTGCAACAGTCAACACAGTACAGACTACGAACTTTTCCAAGGATTTCGTTGGTTTTTTTACCACCAGAAGGGCTATGCAATCCGATAGAGAGCTTGTGCATACCAGCAGCCCTGTCAAGAAATAAATAGAACAGCCCAAAATAGATCACATCGAGGTTCATAAACTCTTCTAACACTTGTAGCCTGCATCATGTCGATGTCGAGGGGTGTAGGTGCTTATAATAGACGATTAACAGCCATTCTAATACTAGTGAAACCGCTAGAGGTCTTAACGAACACAAAATCAAAAGTCAATGGTCACATACGTTTTGTGTATGTAGTATGTAGGCTATTTCTAGTACACTTGATGTTGAATGTAATAACCGTTTACAGTGCGCCTAATCTCTTGGAGCAGAAACAGTTGGACTATAGATAGCAGGTTGGCATGAAGCCAAGATGTAAAAGATTATGTTTTTTTTGTTGTTTTTTTTCAAATAAAAGAGGATTGTGTTTGAATTGTAATTATGATATAATTGTAATTGTAAAAACATGTGTTTACAGATAAGTAAATTCCAATGTGAATCCATATGTTTCCCTAAGGTCTGCACTTCCTGGTTCCCAAACAAGCCATAGGGGTTGACATTTGTAGGGGCTGGGGGGGGCTGGCATGTGTTCGAGAGAGAGGGCAAAGATTAAGTCTGCCTAACAGTTGCAGAGCAGGGTGGGAATCCTGCAGCGTGTATTTATAGGGAGGCATTTGTTAAGATCGGGTTTCCCTTCCTTCCTACAGTATTCTCAGTGCACCACCAAGCTGATACACACCTGTTGGCCTCTCCCTCTCTCTCTCTCTCTCTCTCTCTCTCTCTCTCTTTACTAACTACTATAAGACAGGTGCACGTTTGTCTCTGTAAACCATGTGCCATATCCGGTATAGAAAGAGTAGTGAAGGTGACTCATAGACCATATGTAAATATTACGATATGCTAATACTCTGCTCTGGAATTGGGTGTGTGCTAAAGGACTCGACTTTCTGTTGTACTGACACAAAGCCAGCATAAGCGCATAACTTAAACACACATACACACACACACAAGCATTTAGCTCGTACAGTATATTTATTTACACAGCCTCTGTGCCATATGTCATTCCAGCTATCCCAGGTTCATATCGTTTTCTACAGACTGATAATGAAACCACAAAGTTTTAAATGTCACTCCTTCAAAAAAAAACCCAAATACACCTGTTCTAATGACTACCTCAAACTAAAGCCGTATTCTTCTCTATGCCTATCCATCTAATGCAATTCTAGAGCTTTCTCGGCCATATATTCTTATATACATCCACGCCGATACACGCACCTCGTTTCTTTCAACCTCGTGCTCCTCTGTCTATCAGATTTAGCTACGGTTGCATGTGACCAAACCAAACCTTGCGTCGTGTAACCAAACGTGTGTATGTGTGTGCACATGTGTGTCTGTATGTCTGTCTGTATGTGTGTGTGTGTGTGTGTGTGTGTGTGTGTGTGTGTGTGTGTGTGTGTGCAGGGTCGGTGGAGGTGTCCCGCCGCAGCCCGGTGGCGTCCTGGCTGTCTGCCATGCTGTACTGCTTCGGCAGCTACATCTTGGCCGACGTCCTGCTGGGCGGCAGCCCCCTTGACTACTTCCAGCACAACAGTCACATCTTGCTGGCCTCCGCCGTCTGGTGAGAACATCGTCTCCGTGGCGACATGTTGGCGTTGCCATGGTGTACTGTAAACCTCACCTTGTGACCGACCTCTTAAGAAGGCTGTGAGGCAGGATAGTGTGGATTTGATTGAATTTGACTCGACTCCCAGATAAGATATAGATAATTTGGATAAAAGCATCTGCTAAATAATTAAATAGTAGAGTGTATCTATAAACGGCGATACTAAGGCCTTCTGCAGTCTTTTGAATCATGGGGTTTCCGGTTCAAACCGGATCTGAGGGCATTAGATTAGGTTCAGTAGCAGCAGATAGTTGAGATGTTGACGGAGCAGCTCTGAACTGGAAGCCATATCTCAGTGTGCACAGTGATAGTGTTGATGGAACTGCAATGGTACTGGAACTTGAATGAGAATTGAGTTTAGTTTTAAGGAGAGTAGGACTACTGAAACTGGACTACTACGTTTTGCAATGTAGAAGCACACTGCTTGGTCATAATTCCATTCTATAGTGTAATTGTTCTCATTTAATGAAGACATGACTCGTTCAAAACAACGTTATATATCATAGCATACATTTTTTTAAACTAGTTAGTTCAAATGCAATGGCACTGGCACACATTTCCCTACTAAAGCCACAGTTTTTATCACCGTGAAGCCACAAGGCACCAGCTCATGCCCCGCCCCTCTCACCGCTGCCCAACCAATCACACTCCTCCGTTTCTCTCTCTCTCTCTCTCTCTCTCTACCACCACCACCACAGGTACCTCCTGTTCTACTGCCCTCTGAACCTCTTCTACAAGTGTGTGGCCTTCCTGCCCATCAAGCTGGTGCTGGTGGCCCTGAAGGAGGTCGTCCGCACCCGCAAGATCGCCGCCGGCGTCCACCACGCCTTCCACGCCTACCACCACGGCTTCTTCATCATGATCATCGTCGGCTACGTCAAAGGTGACCTCATTTCCCTCCATGTGTTGCTGGCTAGGGTGGGTGTTTGACTCCGAGCCGAAAGGATCTGGGTTCGATACCTGGATTCATCCATTCAGCAATGGATGCCCTAACCCCTACCCGCCCGCACCTTAATGACGGGCATCTGAAGTCACATTGGATAAAGGCATCTGCTAAATGACTAAATCCTAGGTGCTATGGATAGGTGCTATAGCTTGGTGCTATGGCTAGGTCTTATGGCTAGGTCTTATAACTAGGAGCTAGGTGTCCTACAGCTGGGTCCTCTGGCTCTGTCCTATCTATGGCTGGGTCCTATGGGTCTCCATCCTGAGAGGTACATCAGGCGTGGGTGTGTCTCGGCGGGGGTCGGAGCGGGTTTCTGTCCTCATCCAGAGTGTTTCTGTCCTGCAGGCTCGGGGGTCGCCCTCATCTCCAACTTTGAGCAGCTTCTGCGCGGTGTGTGGAGGCCCGAGACCAACGAGATCATGAACATGTCATTGTGAGTATAGCACACGTATGTGTGCTTGTTTGTGTGCGTGTGTGTGTGTGTGTTGTATCTGTATGTGTATATATGTATATTCGTATGAGTGTGTGTATCTGTATCTTCATGTTCATGTGTAAGAGTTTATGTACAGTAAATGTGTATGTATGTCTTCATTCATGTCAATCTAACATGTCATGTCAATGTGTGTATGAATATATGTGTCAGAATGTATATATGTATATGTGTATTTTTGTATTTGTATATGAGTGTATGTTTGTGTATCTGTATGTGTGTATGATTGCTTATATGTACATGAGTGTATATTTGTATTGGTGCATGTAGAATGCATGTACAGATATCTATGAACCTGTTGATGTGGGAGGGAGACATTCATCAGTGTAGCCTGCAGCAGTTTTTAGCTGTTGTGAAACTGGAGCACATGCTCAGCTTTCTGTGGGGGGATTGTCGAGAAAACACTCTTCCTTGTATGGTCGTACTGTTGGACCAGGGCTGCTTAAGAGACACGCATGCATGCATGTGCGCATGTGCGAACGCCCGCGCGCGCACACACACACAGAAACTATTAGTTTAGCAATTCCACAACTCACCCAGCAGAGGGCGTTAATTCTTTTAGGCTAAGTCTTTTATCAGTTTGTAACTGTGCACTTGTGTAGGTATACTCTATTACTATTTTAAATCCACTTGATCGTCCAAAATACTCTAAAATACTAGTCTGAAGTCCTGTCACAACTAGGAGTCATAACAATAAGTCAATAATAATATAAAAACATTTTACATCAATAATTGAAGTGCAGGTCCAGGGTACTAAGCGCCTTCCTGGTTTTCTCCCCAGCCCCACCAAGGCCAGTCTGTACGGAGCCATCCTCTTCACCCTGCAGGAGACCCACTGGATCCCCGTGGCCAAGAGCACCCTCATCCTCCTCTTCACCCTCTTCATGATCACCTGCAAGGTGAGCCCACGGGCCGGGTCTGACCAGATTGACTTTAGACCTGTTAGGAGTTTAGAGTGTAACAGTGATTAAAGATCACACACACTCACCTTAGACTGGCTGGTCAGTTATTATTTTGAAAGAAAAAAAACATGAAAACTGGAATAGAGAGAGCAGGAAGATACTCAGAAGCTTCATCTTACGTTGTTTCATGCAGAAATATAATGGTTACAGATATATTTTTTTCTCATTAAAATGGCTACGGATAATAATGGGTAATGCCCATTTTTATTTGAAGTAGAAATGTAAAAGCATTTGCCTCGATTCAACTCAAACTAACAAACAAACAATGTTTTGGGGCCTTAATTTGTTTAACAGAGTAAAAACAACTCTCAACTCTCTCTGTGTCTCCCCCCCCCCCCCCCAGGTGG
>OMNR01002992.1:2419-27520 GCA_900303205.1 Mora moro
CAAACACACACACACACACACACGTCCACACACACACCCACACACACACAGTCACACACACACACACACACACACACACACACATACACACATACACACATACACACACGAAAAAAACTGGCATAGTAAGCTTATCTTCTTAGCATTCATGACTATATTGTTGTTATTAATATCGTTATTATATATTTTTTGCATTAATGAGCCCATGTATTCGCCAGGTGTCGGAGGAGGAGGTGTCCAAGTTGCTGGTGGTCGGGATTGAACCGGTGAAAGAGATTCACTCCTGCTTCGCTGAGTTCACGTACACACCTCGCTCCCTTCCAGATGACACCACTCCTATGGTAGGGGGCAGAGAGAGACGCTCGCTTTTTAAGACTTTGTTTTTGCTCTGGTAATCCAATTATGAGATTGTTTTCATGCCGATGGAGCACCTTGACATTGACGTTCAAATTGAGGGAGAGAGGCACAGAGAGAGAGAGAGAGAGAGAGAGAGAGAGAGAGAGAGAGAAAAGAGAGTACAGCCGAGGCAGAGGAACAAACAACAACAAGAGATAAGAAAGAAACAGGGAGGGAAACAGAGAGTGAGAGCGAGAGAGAGAGCGAGGGAGAAAGGGCGTGTGATTCATATTTAAAATGGAAAACAACGAGAGAGGCGTAAGGATTACTAAACAGACGGAACCCAAGAGGCATTCTCAGAAAGTTGGTTTTGAAAACAAGAGAGATACGGCACAAGCCCTGGATTGTGATATGTTCATAAAGATGATAAATGAAAGCAGAAGGACTTGCAGGTTAAGAGAGAGAGAGAGAGAGAGAGAGAGAGAGAGTGTTGTTCTTCGTTGTAATTTCCCCTGTGCTGGTGTGTGTGTGTGTGTGTCCACAGGGTATCCTGAGCATGTTTGAGGACATGGGCTTCATCAACACCTACAAGATAGACATGCGCACGCTCGCAAGGTACGGCAATTGAAAACAGTTGCATGAACGGGGCTGTTCTTTCATCCAGACTTCCCCTTGTGGGTAACCTTAGAGAAAGGTTAATGACAGGCGTTGTGATTACATCTTACAGTATCATGAATAATAATGATAACATTACAATGATAATAGCAGGTAATACGTCATCATATTTATCGCCGCCACCGTGGTCATCTTTGATATCATCAGCATCATCGTAAATCAACATCTACCTCACCTGGCTATCGTTCATCAAATGATCCCTCATATTTAAATAAAACTGATTTCTACATGCAGGCTTTTCATGTGTCCCCTTGGCAATGGGACGAGGCGATTTTCCTAGCAGGGGATTGTAATAAAGCAGATGGTGATAATAATCTTGATTCTAATAATTCTAATAATCTGCGACAGGTTCTGTCTGATGGTGAAGAAGGGCTACCGCGACCCGCCCTACCACAACTGGATGCACGCCTTCTCCGTCTCACACTTCTGCTACCTGCTCTACAAGAACCTGGGCCTGGCCAACTACCTCGAGTGAGTACCCGAGGGAAGGGGTGGCAGGCTCGTGTGTTGTGGCTGTTAGGGTGTTGGCACTCAACTGGGTTTCCATTGCCAATGTCCACAACCTGCCTGCAGGCATCCGGGAGCAAGGGGCCCTAGGGTCCAACTCAGCGTCCAAAATTAACTTTTAGAATTTTTTTTACCTGCCAGAGTGGAAAAATCTACCGGCCAAGAAATTGTTTTAATATGTAAAGCTGCATTTTTTTTGGTACCTGCCAAATGGTCAAATCTGTCAGCCATTGGCTGGTGGCAGGTGTTCATTTTGGACCCTACCTGCTCCTTAATGGCACTTATCTGAATTTCCTGCAAGTTGCTTTGGACAAATGTGTCTCCTGAATTTACTAAATAGTACCAAATAGTACGTTTCGATGTGTCCCCTTCTACCACATCGCATAGTAGCTTTAAAACGATATGTTCTGTGAGACATGTGACGTGGCATCTCCCTCCTCTCCCCTCCTCCTCAGGGACATAGAGATCTTTGCGCTCTTTGTCTCCTGCATGTGCCACGACCTGGACCACCGTGGCACCAACAACTCCTTCCAGGTCGCGTCGGTAAGAGGCCGGGCGGCCCCGGAACCGCATGCATGCAAGTTAACTGTGAAAAAGGAAACAGAAAATGAGGAGAAACTGTAACTTGAAGCCTGACTCACACGTGCACACGTGCGCACGCACATGCGCACGCACATGCGCACACACACACACACACACACACACACACACACACACACACACACACACACACACACACACACACACACACACACACACACACACACACACACACACACACACACACACACAGAAAAGGGGCTCACCATAGATTTCCCCTGTGTATATGTGGGATGTATCGTAAGGTATCTCGGTGCCCGAGACGTCCACCTTTAGGTCTTGGGCGAATATGGTGGTGTCCCTCTTCATCCGCAGATTAAATTGTCTGCCGTGATGAATACATTTCATTAGACGGAGCGCCATGTTACATTTGAGAAGACACTACAATACACTGAAACGTGTCACCGTGACTCCCTGGGCTACAGTCATACATTTAAAAAGAGAGGGAAATGCAAATCAACAAATCTAGTGCAAATGGATGTTTGGCTGTTAAGCTTGAGAATGACTTAAATTGTTTTCCACTGAATTATTGAACAGCAGAGAAATGAGGACATATTGAAACCATTTTTTTGTTGCTGGTGAAAGGCGACAGGGAGACATTGTATACAGGGCAAAGTGGTTGATATGAACAGATTTGATTTTAATGTGCAGGTACATAGGGGACATTCAGAGACTATCTGCCAAGTGTGTGTATGTGTGTGTGTGTGTGTGTGTGTGTGTGTGTGTGTGTGTGTGTGTATAATGGAATGCAATATGTTTCCCTTCCAGTTAAGCAAGCAATTTTCAAATGCAAGATCTGCTCATTTACAATAAATATAAACATGCAATGTTGTATAAATGGCGATGCTGTGTGACCAGATAATTCAGGCTTTACAAATCTCATCAGCCCTTCTCAGGATGATGAGGTATTAATAGCTTACAATAATCGAAGCTGTTAATTCCAGAACTCAGCAACGCACATCTAAAGAGTGTGACGCAAGAAAATGCCGAAACGAAATGTACTTCCAACTTATTTATCAATTGAATACAGAAAAACCCAAAATAAAACAAAAAACAACAATGCCAGGGGACTTTTCAAAGGAGTCGACATCTTCTAACCCTATCTCTGTTATTCCTTCTGCCTTTTCATTTCCTTCCCCCGTCGAAGAGAATCTATCCATCTATCTTTGGCACAGCAGACCCCGCTACAGGCAGGAAGACGAGCGCAATGTACGCCAAGCTCACGGCCAGATGGTCTCTACCCGCTCCATCAACCCACTGAGTATGGACACGTTCTCGCAGATAAATCACCATAGCACCCTTTCTCAACAGTAGTCACACAGGGCTTCATTACAGCTGCGTGACTTCACTGAAAAAAAACAAAAACGAAAAAAAACAAAAACGAATGGAAATGATAGCCACTAAATATAATGACTACTATAACTAGCACTACTACAAAAAAAGAAGAACAAAAACAAACTCTATTGCAGAGCATTCACCCAGAGCGTGTGTCACTCAGTAATTACACACGGCGCGTTGCATAAGCGGTGGGAAAACGCGTGGTTGGTGATTATGGTGACACGCCAGGGGAAAAGAAAGAGAAATAACATCATTACATACCTTCCGTGTGCGTGGAAGTCTAAGTGGAGGAACTTGTCCTCGTGTGAGAGGGCCCTCTTGACTCTCTGATGCTTGTCCTCCACCGGGTCCGTGTCGTACGACAGACCCTCATAGTGGCGGATGTATTTGTTCAGGGGGTTCCCATAGTGTCCTGTGTGGTCCAGACACAAAACACTTTGCTCTCATCATTTGGATTTTTTGGTGTTGTTTTTTTTTTTACCATCAAAGAAAATACAATTCAATGACAACACTGATTTGAGTGTAAAAGTGGAGAATAAATATTAGCCCTGCTACTAATACTATGCAACATTTTCTTTTTCAGATGCTTTTGCGTTATGTTTATTACTAAACCTTTACATAAAGCTTAATTGATTATGCTTGTTTCAATATACTATCAAGTTATATTGAATTATGTTGACGTCATACCACAGCAGTCAAAAACAAGAAGTGAAAATAATTCACATCTGAATAGTTAGGTGATCAATATTTTCATATTGATGTGCCAATTTCTAATTTCAAGCTTGGATATTTAATGGAAACTGGAACACGTTTAACACAAAACATGAGTTAAGGAATAAGGTCTAGGGGGCTACACCATATGGTTTTTTTCCTCTGATATTTGTAATAACCTGTATAGACTGCTGCATTTGACTATATAGCTATATATCTATATATATATATATATATCTATATATATATATATAGATATATATATAGATATATAGATATATAGATATATATATCTATATATATATATATATATATATGAAAAGGCTATCGAATAAGGCTCTAATCAATGTCGCATATGATAAATATGGGAAAGTATACCAGGCTTCTCCTTCCGTTATAAAATATTTAAGTCTGAACTTTTTTCATTCAAATGACCACAAGAAGTAAAAGGACAATATTGTTTGTGTTGCGTTATGGCTCTGAATAGCAAATATACAACATTAATTCGAGTTAACATTAAGTCATGAACTGTGGGGAAAACGTTACTTTCTTTCGCCATCAAGAAAACAGGCCGTCCAAAACAGATTGCAACATACATTAACATTGACATGATTACGAAATGAACATTCTGCCT
Organism: Mora moro; assembly: GCA_900303205.1. Lineage (NCBI taxonomy): Eukaryota > Metazoa > Chordata > Actinopteri > Gadiformes > Moridae > Mora > Mora moro. The sequence continues at coordinate 7,221 of OMNR01002992.1, forward strand.
TCTTCTTTTTTAATAGTACTGACGTACATGAGAGGCAATTAACGACTTAATGCAACGACGACTCCCCCCAACATACACTCGACTGCTGCATTGCATGCACAGCTACGACAGACAACCCACGTCAGTGTTTAAGTTAACATTGTCATACATTAAGAGGTCTATGCGACACCGGGCAATTAGACACAACGGGGCAGTACATCACACGCACAACATGTAGATGTGTTCAAAATCATCACATGTCTCAGTAACACCGGGGTCACACCGATGACAGTACGTCTCTGATAACAAATGTCAATATTGCGGAATGAAACCAGAACCAAACAGTGAAAATACACAACGCAATAATAAAAATCACACGATATATGCACAGCCAATCCCAATAAGCTATAGACACCGTTTCGGCGTTAGCTCCCGGCTAGCGTGGTGTTACCCCAGCGATGGACACCTCCATATTTTCCACTCATAACAATGGCTGTCGGCGGTGTTTTGCACCAAAACAAAACCGACCCAAGCCGAACAACAACAAGAAAAGCTGCCCGCATTTTCCCCCACACAAACGGGCGAAACCCCCTGCACCGTTGAGTGAGTCGACCGAGCCGGGAGACCCCCTTCGTGGTTCAACTGTCATCTCTTTAGCGGGACCAAAATCCAACACAAAAAAAAGGGATGCAGTGCTCCACACAACAAGGAGGCCCCTGGTCCGCTCCTCCTGCTGCTGCTGCTAGCCTAGCCTGCTAGCTTGCCTGCTAGCTTGCGCTATCTTCACAGCTCATCTTTACTTTTACATTCGCCCGTTGAAACGCCGCTTCCAAAACCGGCCCTCGTTGCGGTCGCCCCCCGCTTACCTCGCGCGTCGTCCAGTAGACACGCACAGAAGAGCATTTTGAAGAGAAGCATATCGGATAAGTCCATTGTTAGAGCATTGATGCCGTTATCACTTTTTGTCCTACTTAGATAGGCGCAGACGCCCTGTGTTTATTGCAGCTTCCTCTCATCGCCTCCCCTCTCGCGAACGCCTTTACGTCACACGTAGTGTTATCCCGTCACGCACGGCACGCACGCACGCGCACACACGCACACACACGAATAATATGTTGGTATAATGGACATGTTTTAGAAACCTTTCCACCATTGCAGGAAAATCCACTGCAGAAATTTGCTTGAATTGTGAACTAAACTGAAACTAATGCGTTCTTCATATTGCATTAGTTTCAATCATAATTACGGGCCCAAACATATTATTTCAACTCCCTCACGGCATATTAAGTGTTTATGTACAGAAGGAGTGCGGCGTGAAAGTCACAAAGGCAAAGTAATGCATATTAATCATCAGCCAAGTATACAAGTGGCAACAGTATCTCAGGGGGTTGACTGGGTCGTTTGTCAAGCTCCCTTCTGGCTTGTTGAAGTGTCCTTGAGCAAAACACTTCACTCAATGCTGCTCCCTTGCATGGGGGAATGTAAGCCACAACAAGTAAATCTCTTTAAGGGGCCATATTAGGTAGAAAAGTGCTAAACATATGATGCTGTTAAATGGCATCCATTGATGATACCGGTCAAGTAAATGAACATCAGCACAGTGGCCCGTTCTCCACCTGTCCTGAAAACAACTATTTATGAAAGTCAAGTTGATTATCCTATTTATCCTTTAGAGATCGAATACTAATTTTATTTTGTCTTAATATTTTGTCCTCTTTACAGATTATGAGAACACATTTAAATTTGTGATAAAGATCAACAAAAATAGAGCTGGCGCTGAATATGTGAACAAAAGAGCAAATTACAAACATCTTGATAAAACAATAATGTAATGTTTGTTGTAATGTAAATGTAAGGCTCCCTTTCACCAGTTTTCCTGGCAAAGGCCTGTGGTTAAAACTTTGGACTGTATCTGTTAAATGAAATGGAGGTCCAAATAGAAAAGATTATGTAATGTCAAGTCTACATGGAAACTAAGCATATTGTTTGCAAAGATCATTTTGAAACAATTATCATGCAGTTAAACGGCAAATAATACTATCTACAATTGTTACATTTGAATTACAGCTCATTAATAAACAATCATATCAAACTTTATTATTATTACATTACAATTGAACAATCTTGCTATTGATGGCAATCAATTGTCCTTAATAGCACAGAAATAGTCAACCCAGTTGAAATGTACAATACAATAAAATGGCATTATTTTCATTCCACACAGCCTCCTCTAGCTCCAATGGCAGTCACATGGCACACCTCCACATCAGCCCCCAGTTTCTGTAGCTCATCCAGCCAGATCTGCTGTTTCTGGGAAAGCCGGTCACTCGGCCCCTTCACCTCCACCAACTGCAACCACATAAACAAAAAATAAATTCAGTCATAGTGCTCAAGGCTGTGGGCCGTGGGCCATGGACCTCGTCACCGGGCTTATGAAAAACAATCAATCATTCAAGGAGTTCAACCGCAACGTTAATACTACAAACAAAACCGAAAGCTTAACAGAGAGTTGAACTTTGATGTCGTCTCACTTTGTAGCTGTTGGCGGACGTGCTCCACACCACTAAGTCTGGCAGACCTGCTCGGCAATGCCTGTAATCCTTTGCCATGCGTGTGATCACTCCCGCCAAGAACGCTCCACCGAGACATGACACCAGACTCTGCCAAGACAATACACATCAACATCAACATCAACATCACTTCTACCTCCTGCTGTTATCATCGCCACGACAACCAGCAGAGTTTGACCGTTGATTCAGGACAAACGACGAGATTAGACAACATTAGACCAGTCATTAGACCAGCTCATGAAGTTGTTTTCTGGTACTCAATCAATACTTTGAGATATATTGTATGCGGTTTTGTCAAATTTACATTAAGTGCAATATTGTGAGTGTGTAGTGCTCACTCACTTCCACTCTCTTGCTAGTTGCACAGCGGTATAATAAGTGGTAATAGCATAAGTAGCATGGAGGTGAAAACTCACTATGGTATGATGTATACATTTAAGATTGTTAAAGGGCCCCTATTTTACCACCAGGTGTGAGTGTGATTAGCCATTACAAGCCATTTCAAAATCGACCCACTAGTGACATTGCAAATGGGAGTATCCACCCAGATGACTAGATCAGCCTACCAGCCTACCCAGTGGACTGCACCAACTGTTAGGCTTATCTATCCATCATACACCTGGGTGGACACTCCCACTTGTAAAGCAAAAAATGGCTTGTAATGGCTAATCGCACTCACACCTGGTGGTGAAATAGGGGCCCATTAAAATATCTGACTATAGCGAAAGACATACACGTCTTCATGAGGGTTTATTTATACCTGTGCGTGTTGCAGGCTAGAGAAGCGCTCCCAGCTGACCAGTGAACACGCTTTGCCCACGTGACATGTCCACACGTCCTCCAACATGCTGTGCAGCACTTCCACTGAAGCTTCGCGAAGCAACTGCACGCGTGTCTCAAGAGGCTCTCTCCGGTTCCAATAGAAACAATCCGTGAAGAGGTCCAACGGACAGGTCTACGAGAGGGAGATGAACAGGTCGATGTGTTTTTGTGTTGTGCATTTTGTTTTGTGTTTCTTGAATAGATTCATCGATGGAATTCAACGCCACTGGTTATACGTCTTGTATATATATACCTGGTACGGATTTCGGAAAACATCCGGAATACCCTCCATGAAAATGACATCCCATAATAGAAGGCCAAACAGCGTGGTGAATGTTGAGCCCTCCCCATGGATTCCTATGATTGGCATGACGGAAACAAGTACTTACTTAAAGCTAGAGCGTAAGGCTGTAGCGGATGGACAGGGAGAAGCAGAGAAGAAGAGCGTACCTTGGTCAAAGCCTCGTTTGCGGTAGTGTGCCAGCGACAGCTCTTCCACGGAGCACATGATGGTGGCGCTGCCATGCTCCTCCCCCTGGTCATCTGCAGGCATGAGGAACACAGACTTCCCTGTGCCCCCCTCGTGTGGAAACAGCTGACCTCGGATAGTCACCTGAAGACCAGTGGACAGACGGGGGAGAGCCACAGGTGTCATCGTTTCAAATTGAATTCTGACGGATGTCCAGTTGTTTTCTTAAGGTTTAATTTAAATCACTTTTGTTCAAAATGTGATTTTCTCGCCATCTTCCCCACAGACCAAATTGATTCAGAGAGGGAAAAAAAATGGGTGGGTTGTATTCTTTAGAAACCAAGTGGGTGGGTGGAGTCAAACAATGAGAAGCAGGTTTAAGAAACATCTAATGAAGAGGACCCAGTTGTGATATTGCATGCAAACGTACGTGTGTCACATCCTGGACGTCAATAGTGGGCAGGTCTCGGAGCTTGAGAATGTGTTTCTTCATGCTTTGAGACTCCTTCATCCTAACTGCTCTCTGGTGAAGGGACAACTGATGGCCTGTCCTCACCAGGGGGTCTGACAACCCATCTCTGATAGCGCAAATCGCCTGTATTCATTTGGGGGCACATGGAAAAAAACATAGAAGAGAGAGAGATAACAGATTTTAAGAAGAAAAGTGGCAGGAGTTTTGAGCCAAATTAAGATATATCTATCAGTTTATTTATCTCTTTGATATTCTGTCATATCAATTATCCAGCTGGACGACCATGACTTGTTTTGAGTTATTGTACGTGTTTCGTCTTGAGGAGTTTAACCTAATTGATGAACTGAGACCAAGCTAGTCAAAGGATAGGCTACCATTGACCATTTTTTCCAGTTCTTTCTCCATTGCCAGTCTCCCCTCTTGAGCACTGCTACGTTGTTGCTACAGAGTTGCTAACATCCCCCCTCCTAGCTTGCTGAACTGAAACTACTGCTCTCCCCTCATGAAGACGGTAACCTTTTTCTTTATTTATAGGTCCCTTTAATTTGGTTTTCGGCGATCCCCTAATGTATTTTCCATGTTCAATGCATTGTACTTATTTGAATATCCTGACTCCTCGCCATTATTAAATCAAATTGATCGGAGTTAAAGTTAAAACCCTTGTGAGAATACAATTTTGGATTAGGTGGAGGCACCGCGTTCAATGTAATTCCTAGTGGGTTATCAATACAGTAACAACTGCATACCTAATTCACATTTGTGTATTCAACATGAGTGTAGCACTATAACAGTTCCCTTAAAACCCAGGATAATATACTTAAGCTACTTTACAGGTCAGCTATAACATAAAAACACATTGTTGCTCACCTGGTCGGGTTGCTTGAGGTGCTGGTGGAGGTTCAGAGCCAGTCTGTCCCACCATCGGCCCCGGCTGTCAGGGCAGTACACCGTCTGGGCCAGTAGAGACCGCAGTTCCTCTACTGCTTCCTACAACACACCAATGTACGGTACCACAGTGCTGTGAAAGCATACCTAATTATATACTTAATCAAAACAAAAGACAAAACAACTAGTAAAGACAATTTAGCATTTGTTGGAAGTACTTGTGTGGACCCATGGGCCGAGATTTTTTTTGGCTGGGTAAAAAAACAGAAACTAAGGACGAACCTTATAGCAGCGTTGCCTCTGCAGGATTTCCACCCCCCGTGAGAGGACGCGAGTGTAGGCCCAGCCGGTGGTGAAGCAGCGCAGGAACACAGGCAGCTGCTCCTGGTAACTGGCAAACCACAATGAAGAGTTTTAGCAATGCACACAGCACAGCAATACATGCTGTGTATACACTTTTTATAATTGTTTAATTAATTCAACAATTCAACCATTTAGTCATTTAGCAGATGTTTTTATTGCAAAGTACATTGCAGTGAATTATTTTGAGATACATTTCATTGTGGTAAGGGTTGGGGGTCTTGCTCAAAGATGCCTACAAGTAGGCTGTGGACATTGGGGTTCGAACCCAGAACCTTTCGGCCGGGAGAACAACATAACCACAAGACTATCCTGCCTGCCTGATATGTATGAGAATTAGATGGCATGGTTTATTATGTAGTACTCACCTGACGTCATGGGTGTTTCTCAGTTCCTGCCAGGCGGTTTTGGCTGCGGTGTAAAAGTCAAAAGCCTCCTCCCACTGGCCTCCCTGCATAGCTGTGATCACCTCCTGCAGGGCCCGCATGGCTGCCTCATACCTGCCATCACCAATCAAAATGAATGACCTATCAGTTTGAATTACATACATTACATTTATGGATATGCATGTAACATAATTATAAGAATACATGATTTTTAATTTATTGTGATAAAATAATTAAACGTGGTGGTGGGTGATATTGATCCAAATAAATACCACAATATCTTTGACTGAATACCTTAATATTGATACTTTGTTAAAATATTGTATATATATTTTATTTTAGGTATATGTCAGATATATTTAACAGGACAAACAATTATTGGTAATGTGGACATGGATACTATTTAAGTTATATCACAAAATTACAAAAATCAAGTCTCACATGTCAACACACACACACACACACACACACACACACCACACACACACACCTTATAAGGTCATCTCGGTCTTGGAAGAGCCTGGCGCAGCGCTGCACAGTGTAATCAGGGAAGGCCAGGCGTCCAGAGTTGACCAGCAGGATGGTGTACAGTTGTCCCTGGCCACTGGAGGCCATCTCCTCCTCCTCCACGGTGTCCGTCAGAGAGAACAGCAACAGCACTCTGGAGAACACAGCCCGCGGACCACGACGCAGACGAACACAGGAACCTGCAAGCTGCTTTGCCCTGTAGGTACAAAGAAAAGGATGTTATAATGGTGTGATCGTATTTGATTTGATCTGTGGAAATGAGTCCTAGATATTCTTCTGTTCTGACCTCTTAAGAATGACGGCGCCGATGTTGTTTTGACCGGCGGCCAGGGCAAAGAGGGACTTCTGACGACTCAGACGTAGGAGCCCATCGACCAGCTGCTGTTTCTGAGTTATGGAGCTGCTCAGGTGGAAGGTCTTCGCCAGACTTTTGAGATCTGGGGCCAGAAGGAGGTCCAGCACTTCACCCAGATCCTGCAGGTCATTCTCTGAAACAAGGAGCGGTCCGGAAAAACTACCGTTTACTACCACATGAAACATGTATAAATAATGTTACTTATATTGTGATATGCAATATATTTATGGTGGTCATTTCATTCACCTGTCTCTAGGAAGCCACAATCCACCAGCTCTTGAGCAATTGCTCCCAGGTCATTGGATATTTCTTCATAATCCAGCTTATTCACTTGGAGCCATTTCAACTTCCTTTGAAACAGTCTCACGTACAGCTTCTGCCCCATGACTTTTGAAGGGGAAATAGGATTGAGTTAAGTTAACAGGTCAGGGTAAACAATAAAGAAATGATAAGAGACATCGTATGTCAGAATACCTGAGAGTTTTTCAAAGGTGTGTATAGACGACAGGTCTTCATGGTTAAAAAGCTCTCTGTCGTCCTCGTTCTCCAGCACTGCCTCCAGAACTGTCTGGAAGTTACGGAGGTAGTACGGTAATCTTGAGCGGTTGATGCTTTCTGAGTTTTTGGTGGGTTCCACAGAACTAGGTGCAGACAGTTTGGCACCATCCAAACTTGTATTCGCTTTCTCATTGACTTTCTGTGTGTTATTCCAAGGGCGAGAAGCTGGTTCCTTTTGTTGGTTGTTGGTGTCAAAGTTCTCTGTGTGTTCTTCGCTAGGTACGGTCTTGTTTGACACACTACTTATCCCCTCACATTTAGCTATTTTGCTAGAAGCAGACATTTTGTCCATGGAAGTCCCTGGAAGTTCCTTTGCTTTTCTCTTTGTTAGTTTAGAGGAACGAGAGGACAGCCTCTGAGAAAACATTGGATGGATGGCCTCTACTTCAGCGGTATCATGGTTTACTTCCATGATGTGTTCATCTGCTAAACACTGTGGGTTTGTTATTGAGATATTGGAGTTCTTCTCACTATGGCTATCCTGTGGTGTCAGGTCAGTGATTATTGAACAGTCTTCATTGTCATCTACACTACCACACTGATTTTCTTTCTGTGAATCATTCAGCTCGGAGCTATTTTCCTTGTCTATAAGTAAACACTGTGTATCCAGTGTCTTTCTACTGTCACGATTTTCATTTATTCTAGAAATCTCGGAGGAGAGACCACCAAGGCCAAGTTTTCTCACCACTGACGCATTGCTCTTCTCTCGCGTCATCTGTCGAGTACAGTGCTTTTTAAAATAAGGACTTGTGTTTGTCTCCTTGGTCTCTTCAGATTGTGCGGAGGGCGAATCTTGGGCTGGGGATTTAACTGCATTTCGTTTGGGTGACAGTTCTTTACGAGGTACTAGACTGTTACTTGCCGGGGCAGAATCGTCTCCTCTTTCGAAGTTCTTGCATTGTAGGTCAATGTGATCGTTGATGCTGTATCTGGGCACCAGCTGCCCACACAGAGGACAAGCGAGTTTAGGTGGAGGGGTGCACTTGAAGAACGAGGTAATTGGAGTTGTCACACTGGCAGATTTATTATCATTTGGGTTTCCTTTCTTCTTACCCTTAGAGCCCGATAAACGGTTTTTGGGTTTGTTTCTTTCGCTCATGATGTCGGAAGGAGATGTCAAGGAAATCCCATGCGTTGTCAGCTGTCAGCTGGAGAAAATAGCTTTAAAGTTACATTGCAACCCATTTGTTAGGCTGTACGTATAGTAAAATCGTGTGCATCTTTGGCTCGATTAAAATGCTGAAATGTTAGACGTAAACTATACATTTGCACCCGAAATGTTTAGCTTTCAGGCAACTTGATTATTAAAAACAGACATATAGGCCTGCACTAAATGCCAACCATCATGACCATAACAAAAGAGTGCTCGCGGTGCAAAGAACCGCTCCCCAGGCTGAACTAGCAGAGCGCAGAGCCCGGGTAGACTGTAGTAATAGATCGCAAAACAGATGAACAGAACTACCATATCGCGTCTAAAAACAATAAATAAATCCTTTGTTTTGCTGAAAAAATAAGCTAAAACATATGTTTGAACCAGAATCATTGTCTACGATGCATTCAGACAAATTGTTACCGGAACAGTGTGTTAACCCGTTGTACCACACTTACAACATTAATAATTTAGAAAGGGCAACTTGAAAACATTTAACGATAAAGGAACATTTGAGGTGGCTCTTTTTAAAAAAAATTTACTTCTCAGTAGGCCTATATAGCAATTCTTTTAAAAATCAAATAATTTTCTTCATTCCATCAGTGGCGTGGAGCAAGATTCAAGCGAAGAGGCAAACACAGAAAAGGGGGGTGTATTCTCTACACAGATTCCAGGGCGCACCTTTTTATTCCAAAATCAACCCATTCCAGACAGACAGACCAAGATGCAGGCGTTGTGAAAAGAGAGGAGGATCGCCGTCAAGATCGATGTGTGTAAGTGCCATACTGAATAATATAACGTAGGAGGGGGGGGTGGTGGGAATAACCTTTATAGGCCCGTGATGCTTGCGCTAGTCCCGGTTAAGACAATAGTGCTGGCTATGCACCTAAGGTAGAGCACCAGCCCCCCAATGAGTAAGATGCCAGCATGGTGCAATCTCGATATTTTTAAAAAATCAAGGTCGATGTGATTTTCACCGCTGCGTTTAATCGTCCCGTTTTTTTTTTGAGGAAAGGGGACAATTGTGCGATCGCCGTCGATACGTTGTAGCCACAAAAAAAAAAAAAAACACAAAAAAAAACGCTGAGTGCAGAAATGTAAGATCGGGTGATGCGAGCCTGTGTTTTTGTGAACGCGGCGTCCGCTTTGGGAGCACAACCAGGTGGACCACAAACCCCTGCAGTTGCGGCAAAAGTTTGGCGTAATGGTTAAGAAAAAAAAGAAAATCTCGTCCAAATATTTAGGGGACATCACCGAAGACGGGGATGTGTGATATTGATCAGGGCTACAGAGCCCGTTCAGCACCATGGAGAGTTCACGGTTCGGTCTGATTTGTTAGCCTGTGTTTTTGTGTAGCCCGTGTGTTGTTTTGGGGAGAAAATACAGGGACTCTGTTATTGTTCCGACTCTAGTTCTCTAGTCATTATATGTCAATTTTTTATTGATTGTGAACATATACTTTTCAGGTTTAGAACTTTTCTGGGATACAATAATCATGGTAGTTATTTTCGTTGATTCAAATGATACAACAAACAAAACAGTCCAATGTCACTGTTGCACGTTCTTGTTTTGGTGAGGGTGTCGCTGCTCACGTGTCTGGGCTGGGCGTGGTGTCATCACTTTGATGATTAAATTACAATGTCAAATTGAACCTTTTCAATCATTACATTGGCTCGTTGTTATACAGTATGCAAACAAAATCAACATGGAAGTCAACAAGGTCTATTTCTTTTCATACCATGTTATCGATAATCAAATTTGTTTCTCTTTCCATTATTTTTGTCCCCACAGGGCTTAGCGTAGTGGTCTTACTGGGCCAGATATGGCACATGGAAAAAGGCCAGACACAATTAACAGAATACTGGTCCCCGGCTCTCCGCCCTGCCCTGCCGCGTGCCGGGTGAAAAATGAGGACCAAGAAGAGCAGAGGGGCTTAACGAGGGAGGCGTCGGATCAGGCACACTCCAGGAGAGCACTTGGCGACCATGGCCAGCCGCCCCCTCCTGTTCCCTCCAGTCACTACTTCCTGAAATCCGAGAACATGGAGGAGGCGGAGACGTGCTCCGAGTACGACAACGTGGGCTCGGACGTGGAGCAGGACTACGATGACGTCCTGCATGTCAACAGAGGAGGAGGAGGAGGAGGAGGCGGAGGAGGCCATGTGAACATGAGCTACTACAGCCAGTACTCCTCAGAGGAAGGCAGCTACGCAGAACACACCCTGGTGGGGGACGTCGTGTCCAGCCCCGCCTCTCCTCCTCCCTCTCCCCCTCTGCATCGCCAGGAGGCCCGCGAGGTGACGCGGCCCGACGCGGAGCCGCCCCGCCCGTCTGACCCACGTTTCTGTCACCGCCCCTCGGCCCCCCCTCCTCCTGCTCCTCCTCCTCCTCCTCCTCCTCCTCCAACCGGAGGCAACGGTCACGGTCATGGAGGAGGGGAAGCGGACGCCATCCGGAGACTCGGGTACTTCATCGACGACTCGGACGAGATAGAGGAGGTGCTGGACGGGGTGAGGTTCGTAGAGGACCTCGAGGAAGACTGTGACTTGGTCCCAGAGGCTGCCCCCGCTCTGTACCTGTGCAGCGACGCGCAGCGTGGTAGCAAGAGGGGCGAGGAGAGGTTTCGGGAAGATCGCGCGGCCGTCACCAGAGGCTCCGACCCTCCGCCGGAGGCCAGCAAGAGGCTGGTGTGTGAGGCCTCTCGCAGGGGTTCGAGGGAGAAGGAGCGACAGGGAAAAGGGAGAGGGAGGAGGGGGACGGCCGGGGAGACTGAGAACGGAGCCGCGGGGGCCAAAGGAGGCACGGGGGTCAGTGCCGAGCTGCACCAAAAGACGGCAGGACCGAAGGATGGCAGGAAGCCCGTTACGCGGACCAAAACCAGATCCGACGGCGGGAAAAGCCTCAGACCTCAGCCGCCACCTCGACAGCCCCAGCCCCCGAGGCATGTCCCCGCCAAGCAGGCCCTGGTGCCCAGAGAAACCCCCGTCCCGGCCCCGGCCCCGGCCCCACATCACGCTGGGGCTCCACACCAACAAGAGAGCCACCCCAGAGCCATCAAACAGACCCCAGAGCCGGTCGATAATCCAGCGCAACACAGGGATTCTCTTCCAGACAGACCAAGACAGCCAGAAAAACACCCACAGGTAATGTGGTGTCTGTCTATATATATTCCTTATTCTGTGCTGTGGGCGGTTAAATCAATGTTTTATTAATAATATTTCAATGTATGATTACATGGTATAATAAGTCTTCCTTGTCCTCTTTAAACAGCAGAGTGAGAGGACACAGACAACACCGATGGCTGAGGATGTCCCAGAGCAACCAATCAGGCCTCAGTGCCCACAAGAACCCCTCCCACCAGAGGAGAACAGCAGCAGTCCCCAGGTAAGGTCGTTCGCTTCAGTCAAGCTACGTGATCATCTCCCAGTGAATGGCCGGCACCCGGACTAGTTGTTCTTAAATATGAGGGTGCCCGAGGAGAGAATTTAGGAAAGTAGGTTGTTCTTTCTTTGGTTCGTGTTTGATTAATATTCACACATTAAGTTGTGGAGTCTGACAGACAATTCTATGGGGAAATATTTGTCTATTTGTCATCTGTTTATGGGTGTGACCGGGTTGATGTGTGATGTTCGGTTGTAACCGAAGCCATAGTGATACTATGAGTGTATATAAAACGATATACAGTACTAATAATCATATCAACCTTTCGCAGAAAACGCAGGAAACTGCTGCCTTCCCCAGCTTTGTGGACGGTAACAGTCTTACATGTAAATGCCAAAAATGTAGAGCTTAATTTACATTACCTTTGCCGTCCATATGTAACTACAAGAGTGTGTCACGTGTCTTCTGCTGTTGTGGGTTTAGTCCCAGGCCCCTGTGAGCCAGAGGATCTCATCGACGGGATCATATTCGCCGCCAACTACCTGGGCTGCACGCAGGTGTTGTCCGATAAGAATCCATCCAAATCCATTCGCATGACACAGGCCCAGGAGGCTGTCAGTCATATCAAGGTAATCATTCAATTCAGAGAGCGGGACCTTGGTCAGCGACTCAAGCACTTGAGATGAATAATAGTAAACACTCAGATAGGGTAAACACACCTATGCCCATGTTATACGCTTCTGTGCCACACGATGGCGCCGTTACACCTATTCAGGGACACCGTGTGACGTTCAGCGTGAGGCTTTAAACGTCACTGTTTCGTGTTTAGACAGATACATACAAGGTGTTAGGTCCAATGGTTAAATCCATGAATATAAGCATACGTCAAATATCGAATGAAGACCGTGTCTACCGTCCTCATTTTGTGTAATCCTTTAAACCCACACAGAGTCAAGATGAGGACTCTCAAATGGTCACCGAGGTTGACCTTTTTATCTCAACGAAAGCCGTGAAGGTGCTGAACGCCGACACGCAGGTTAGTAACGACCACCAGTTAATGAACATTTAATATATTAACACCTCTTCCACTATTCATATAAATACATGTTTTTTTCCTTTGGTCATAATAAAGACTTTGATGTTGTCCATTTTATGTTCCTGTTGCTCCTCACAGGAGACCATGATGGACAGTGCATTGCGTACCATCTCCTACATTGCAGATATCGGCAGCATTGTGGTGCTGATGGCTCGCAGGCGCATGTCCCAGGGAAACCTCCAGGACGACACGGAGGCCTCCCTCTCCTCCGCCGAGGGAAAGAACCAATACAGGATGATCTGCTATGTGTTTGAGTCAGAGGACGTAAGTGTTGCCATCTTTACAGTGTAAGAACAACAATAAAGTAATGAAAAATAATATTTAAAAATATCTGGTTTCAAAATATCGTTTATTCGATGATCATAATGTAATTGTAATTTTCTCTTAGCCCTCTCTAATGCTGAGTAATAGTGTACCCTTCCTTTAGGCTCAGCTCATTGCACAGTCCATTGGTCAGGCTTTCAGTGTGGCCTATAGGGAATTCCTCCGAGCCAATGGCATCAACCCCAAGGACCTGAGTCAGAAACAATACAGTGACATCATCAACTCCCAGGAGATGTACAACGATGACCTCATTCATTTCTCAAATTCGGACAACTGTAAAGAGGTACAAAAAAACAACTACGTATATGTATCTAGTACACTGAGAGACCAACAAATTATATTGTATAACACTATAACACATATCTCCAGCTCTAGTTAAACAATAAACAAACAAACAAACAAACAAACACATAACAGATAGAATGGCATATGTTCCCCCCCCCCCCCCCAAAAGATAATTTGTGCTTAACATGCTTTCATTGTCTCTGTAGCTGTATGTGGAGAAGCAGAAGGGAGAGATCCTTGGCGTGGTGATAGTCGAGTCCGGCTGGGGCTCCATCTTACCAACTGTCATCCTGGCCAACATGCTGAACAGTGGCCCGGCCGCCCGCTCCGGGAAGCTCAGTGTGGGCGACCAGATCATGTCCATAAACGACACCAGCCTGGTGGGGTTGCCGTTGGCTACCTGCCAGGGTATCATTAAGGTAACACAAGCTCCGTTCACATTAGTCTCAAGGGTTTCCGTATTTCCATTTTCATTGACATAAAAAAAAAAAAAAGTAAATATATATGATGTATGTTTATGTTTTTCCAAGAGGCAATAACATGAGAAGATGGGGATTTTAAGCCATCGTTTTCTCATTAGACCTGTTGTTTAGTTACCGAAACCAGAGTGTACATGTGTGGACATGAAGGAACACATACAAGCACGCACACAAAATGTCGAGAAAAGTTCACGAGAAACGTTTGAACGTTTGATCGACGTAGATGTATAATGCAGGTTTTTTACACTTTAGGGATTAAAGAATTTGGTGAAGGTGAAGCTGAGCATCGTCAGCTGCCCTCCTGTCACCACTGTGCTCATTAAGAGACCGGACCTCAAGTTCCAGCTGGGCTTCAGTGTTCAGAATGGCATTGTGAGTAAGACTTCAAAGCATGTCGCATGTAAAGTCCATCCATCCATCCATCCATCCATCCATCCATCCATCCATCCATGTCTCTTCCCCACATAGTCCATAATTAGGGTCTCTGGGGCAATATACTGTAGGACAAGTAGTCAAGTCAATTCAATTTTATTTTATTTGTATAGCCCTTAATCACAGTTACAGTCTCAAAGGGCTTTATAGGCCATATATGAATGACACCCCCCTAAACCCTAGCTCCCCTAAGGGCAAGAAAAAACTCCCTTAGTTAACAAGGAGGAAATCTTGCAAAGGAACACAGAGTGGGGGATCCCTCCCCCCAGGGATGGTTAGGAGTGCAATGGGTGCCATCACAGACATAGTAATAAATAAGTAGACATTTTAAATACAAATGTACAACAAAATGGAAAATGAATGTTTGTCCATGGCGATGAGGTGCTGGCTGGTGGGCATGCTGGTAGCCGTCAGGTGGGGTGGCCCGGCATCCCGCCATGATCACGGCAGCACACTAAAAACAAGAACTGTATTAGATAGGGCAGGGTGGACAAGGAACGTGTAGGGAACCTCTGATCTAGTACCCATCGGCAGCATGGGTAGACTAGTGCTGGCTAACAGGTCAATACAGCTGTAATGAGAGCTGAGGGACACTCCTAGGAGCCAAATGAGAGGGTAAAGAGGTAGGTTTTAAGTTTGAATTTGAATTTTGAAAGAGCGCAATGGATGCATGATAACCAGAAGAGGGACAAAGAATACGATAAACAAAAATGGATGCTTCCTTTGACATATGCCGCAGTATTTTTAGTAAAAATGTTCATGACACAAATAAAATAAATCATAGGTAAAATATAATAACCATATTTGATTCAAACTTATATTACAACAGATATATTCTATGTGCTTATGACTATATCTGGGATGTCAGTGCCAAAATATGCTCATTGAATAAGAACGGAAAGGGTTTGAATGTGCCGCATACAAAATGTAATTAGCTTAATGATACATCATTAAGGTAATCACTCCCCCGAAAAATAGAGGCAATATGATCAGGGAAACGCTGTAAGCTAAAAGCTGGTTAACTGTATTTTCACTGACCCGTGTACTCCACTCTACCAATGCTGGTACTAGAAGACAACTACTCTGAGCAGCCATCTGTAACCCCTCCAAGGACAAACATATTTGCACATTAGTTCAGGGGAACATGAAACTATATATCTACCACTCCCAAAGGTAGACAGCTGCAGTTTGTGAAAGACCTCAGCCTGCTGTTTGTGTTGATTCAGGGTGGGCATTATTCTTCTTAAATGACCTTGGAATACGTCATGGCCAATTGAGTTTTGATTCAGAGCACTGCTGTTAGAATTTGCAATCCATGTTGACTTTGAAAATGTGTCGTATAATAAAAGGGTTTGCATTATGATATGGAGAGAAGGTTAGGTACCAGAAGCAATATTATATAATACATTATTACAGTCTTGCAGTATCGTCTACGCCCACGCTTTATATTTTTTAATGGTCTAACCATAACTACTTTGGCCTAACTAATAGTCCTGCAAATCATACATCATTAAATATATTAAGATAATGTAAGATAATGCCATTTCAAAAAAGAAAACAGAAAAAAACAGCTGGCAGCTCCCTTCCCAGAAGGCAGTTCGCACTGCACATGCGCATTTGCGGACTTGCTAAAAGCGGAATTTTGAAACTCTCTGTTACGTCCGTGTTTACAACTCGAGTGTGACTGAAAGGACATTGATTCCCATGCGTTAAGATCATATCTGATAAAGGGGCTGTCGAAATGAGTGAGTTTTGCCATTTCATTCACCTACGTTAGCAATTTGACATTGCGTAAGTTGTGAGCACGAGAACAATGTTAGTCACACACGAAGCTAAAGTGAACCTGCTAATGTCAACTATCACCGGTGCAACTGCGTGCCTCGCTTAGGCTAAATCAGGCGAGCTTACATTGTCAACATTACATTGTCACATTGTCTAAGAGAGAGAGAGAAACTTGTGTAATGAAATGTCAGTGTTATAGTCATCCAAACATTGGTATCATCAGATTTGATAATTATCAGATAATCAAGGCTTTTGCAGTAATCCCAAATCATGTTGTTCTTACTGCCCGTATGTCAGACCATAATGACAGTGCCGAGGAAGAGGAGGCAAATGAGCGGTGCTGGTCACCAGAGGGGAGTTCGTCTGGCATGGACCGCAACCCATCACCTCCACCCCACGCTGCAGATGGAGAGAAGACAGAAGCGGCTGACGCCATAGGAGAAACTGTATACAGCAAGCACTGGCTTTTTAGTACTCTGACCCGACTGATCCAGGTACGATGCGAGGACCTTTCCTGTTTTCACTTGTGTTTTTGTTGTTTTAGATGCATTAGTAAAACAAGTCATTTTCAGACATTTTCACCCCTTTGAAGTGAAAAGATATAATGAGAATGAGGGAAAATACTAGTATTCAATGTTGAATGTACAAATATTATGGATAACTGTGATTAAAATGTATGAATACAAATATGAATATATATATCACAGAAGTGTACAAGAGTATTTGAAATGTGTCTTTTACTTATAATCACACCTTTGGTCACCTGGGCCAAGTTATGTCTACCATTTTGGGCTGGACTTGACCATGTGTTGCTGTGTCTCCTTTTATGTTATCTTCCTGGTTCCTTCTGCTACAAAGTAAAGTACCATTCTCTTATAGATGGTCACAAAGCATGAAGAAGAGGAATCTGAGACTCAAATGCAACTTGCTGATGACGATGAGGAAGATTTGTGTAGAGTCTGGGATATGGCAATGGACAAGGTGTGTTGTGCAGCTAGGATAATGTGTGTGTGTGTGTGTGTATGTGTGTGGGTTTGTGGTTAATATATGCATTCCTTTCAATGTAATGTATGATGTCAAACATTTAATGTAAACTGTTAGCCCGCTGACCTTTAGATCGAAACTGTTGGGCTGGTGAAGAATAGATATCTTGATAATTGTAAGGAAGTGTACATAATGTGGATTGATCCATTTTGGGGTAATTGTATGTCACAATGTGACGTGATAACATTGTTGCTCATCCCTATTAAAGTAGTTACCATTTCTTTCTCTAGTGGCTAATGTGTATCTGTGTGTTTGTAGGATGTGGCCGGTTTCCTGCAGGAGTTCAAAGCGGCAGATATCCTTCTGGGGGTGATTGCCAAATCCCGATGTCCTCGCTTAACAGTGAGTGGCGCATCACATTTCATATCACATGCAGGATGCCTGACCCCTACCTGCTCCTTAACGACATGTATCTGAATTCACTTTGGGTACAAGCATCTGCAAAATACTGAATAGTGCTCGACACAAGTAGACACGTGGTGATGAAATTGACTACATTTGCAGATATGCTATTTCTTGCTGTTGTGTTTCTGCAGGAGATCTGTGTAGGGATCCTGGGTAACATTGCTTGTTTTCCCGACACATGCGTCGCCCTGGGCCAAAATGAAGACTTGGGGTAGGTAAGAACTCACAACAGTGATATCGCTTCACACTCCCGTGAGTCTTTCTCACCTCTCAGCGTATGTCTACTTCTGTCCACAGGGTGGTGCTTTTGCTTCTGCTCGAAGACTCTGACCCGCCCACTCTGTTGGAGACCAGCAGGTAATGACTGTGTGTGTGTGTGTGTGTGTGTGTGTGTGTGTGTGTGTGTGTGTGTGTGTGTATGCGCGTGCATGTGTGTGTGACAAAATGTGCCAGTATGAAGTGGAATTATATCAACTTCTTCTTCTTCTTCTTCTACTCTGTTTGTCCCAGAATGCTGCTGACGTGCGTGTCCCAGAGAGATGCGTGTGGGCTGTGGCTCGACCGGATACGACAGCAGAGCTCTGTGTGCCCCAGCCTCTGTTTCATCATGTGCAGCTCCACCAACTGTAAGAGATTGTATGAATGTAGGACACGTATATTGTTTATTGTCATCTCAAAGCACATACATGATGCTGCTTGGTAGGCCTACCCTGGGTGAAATAAAGGGTATGGTGATACTTATACAAGTAAATATTATTTGATCCATTGATAAAGTGTCCAATCGTGTCCAAACTACTACCTCTACATCGTTTACATTCACATTCATGTCTGACATTGCGATGTCATCTGGGAATGCACATGTGATGCGATGGTGTCGGCCCCGTGTTCTCTGTACAGTGGAGCTGCTGATGAAGGTCGGAGAGTTGGTCGACAAGCTGTTTGACCTTGACGAGGAGCTGATGAAGAGCTGGATTGCGGCACAGTCGAGCGAGGCGGAGGACGGCGAAAGCCGCCTCGACGTGGCGTCCTCGCTGCTGGAGGCCGCGAAGCAGCTCAGGTGAGAGGTCGGACTCGCTGTCGCGACGGTATTCATGTCGCTCGTATCGCATAAAGAGAATGGCGTGCAAAACGATAAGAACGTTAGTTCTGAAATACTAATCGCACAAGCGACACCACTTGTTGCGTGTGTTTGAAAGTGAAAATGCCATCTTGTGTTTTACAGGAGTGAAAGTCCAGGCGGTTTAGAAGTGTATCTGCATGTTCTGGAACTCTTGACGACCACGGACGAAGGCATGCGGATGTTCGGTACGGTTCAGATTCTTCTTCTTTTGCCGTACCCTGTGGCTGCTCGTATAGAAGTATTGAGCCTAGTCTCAATAACATACCTTAATAATATTCAGCGCAAAAAGATCGGATCACTGTCGTCTCTCCTAGCCACTCCAGACGGGCCGGGCAAGGCGGTGTGGGACTTCCTGTGTGAAGTGGTTTGCGAGGACCTCTGCCAGCCGGACGACCCTCCGCTCGTCTTGCAGGAGCAGAAGGTCCTTCTGGTGCAGGCGCTGGCCGTGTTGTCGGTGCTGTACCGGCTCCAGCACGAGTGGAACGGCACGGTCGATTCGTGTAAGATGACGAGCCCCTTGGGTTGACCTGGGTTGACGTGTCGAAACAATGTCAAACATTACAACGCTCGGGAGACCAGTTCTCCCGGATGTGTATGTTGTGTGCAGGGCTTGTAGTGCTAGTGGTAATGCTGTGTTCACCTGGTGGCGGTGTACAGCTGACAGTCATTGTTGTGGTGACAATGAAAGGTCTGCATGCCAGTGGAAAACTGCCCACACCAGAACCCGCTGTTGACACTTTGCTGTTACCAGGATGTGGTTGTGGAGGTTTTGTGTTTGTTTTGTTGACGTTTTGAGTTGCTACTCAATTAGTACAGTGTAATCAATATAATTTTAAAAAAGTCTCAGAGTGTTCAGAGGTCTGTGACACATGAGATCGAGAGAGCCGGATCTTCTCCCAGCTCAAAAAGCCGATGTAGCCACGGTGTGAGGCTAAATCCTCTCAGCCATTTAGTTACTACTATATCCCACCATGGTAGATGGCATGCCAGCACCTCACAGCTGTGACTGAACTCATTCCATTGTGTGTGTGTGTGTGTGTGTGTGTGTGTGTGTGTGTGTGTGTGTGTGTGTGTGTGTGTGTGTCTGTGTGTGTGCGTGTAGTGTTTTTGTGTGTAATGTATATTGTGTTTGTGTAGTGTGCTTTTGTGTAATGTATATTGTGTTTGTGTATAATGTATATTGGTGTGTGTAGTGTGTTTGTGTGTAATGTATATTGTGTGTATATTGTGTTTGTGTGTAATGTATATTGTGTGTTTGTGTGCAATGTATATTGTGTTTGTTTGTGTGTAATGTATATTATGTGTGTGTAGTGTGTTTGTGTGTAATGTAGTGTGTTTGTGTGTAATGTATATTGTTTGTGTAGTGTGTTTGTGTGTAATGTATATTGTGTGTGTGTGTAGTGTGTTTGTGTGTAATGT
>OMNR01003144.1:10166-21308 GCA_900303205.1 Mora moro
TGTCTCTCTTTCCAGCTTTGTCTAGGTGTGTGTGGTGAGAGGCTTTGCCATGAATGCATTTACCATCATGCAATATGCTTGTTGATTGGTCAGATGAATTCATCAAGACATTGTGGTTATTTACCTTCTTATCTAATCTTCTAAAGATGACTTGAGACTTGAAATGAATTAATTGATTGCTCATGGTGATAGAATATCAATGATGTGATGTCCCCACTCATGTCCCCACTCGTGCAACCTCTATATTGAGGCAAATTACGGTGAACTTCAAGTAGGTTGACGTTGAAGTTAAATGATTGTTGGGCAGGAAGTTGGGTATGTAACGATCTCTAATGTTGTGCTGCCTGCTGTTTCAAGGCTAAAATGATATTCAAATGGAAGTGTTTACCGTTTGTAAGCTTCTGTTACCACTTCAATTCATTTTTCTCACCTTGCTCCAGTGTCACTATCAGGGGTTCATGGCACCGCATTACATGTCAGGTTCTGCGGCTTACTTGAGTGACAAATGACACTGAATGAATAAATGAATGAATAATGAATGAATAATGAATGGACGATTTGCTCTTTAACAAGGATGTCATGTAGCTTATGCAGATCTGCATAGGTGTGTGTGTCTACCGCGAGCGCATCCTGCCTGGGTTAAGTGAGTCAGCCCCTTGAGGTGACTCGGTGTGTTTTGATCCCGGATCTAGCTTCAAGGCAGAGGCCGGTCTGTTTATTCACGCAGCGCTATAGAGAGACGGGCTCTAATGTAAACCGAATGCAATGAGACCGAAAGCCGTGTGTCACGCAGACATTGTGAAACTCCTGAAGAGAGGACTAGAAAGCCGTTCCCATTGTGCGTCATGGGAATGGAAGTTGGAATTATAATATTTTGCCCCAATATAGGCTCGCCGCGAGGCTATATGTTGGTAATCGGTTTCTGTTGCTAACACCTGGGCCCTTTGTCAGCGTGATTTGAGATGTTTTTCTGATGAGTCTCCCACCTCTTACGGTTATCTGTTCTCCTTGCCGACGTGGAGCCATTACATCACCTGATGAATGCGGTGTCATCAGGAAGACGACGGCTGTTCAGGTCTCATAAGCACTCGGAGAGGGATTGATTTGGGTCAGTGGAGCTTGTCAGTTAATCAGTACTGGTGGTCTCCATTAGCATTCATTCACGTTTTTGTCTTTTCATCTTCATCTTTACAAGGCCCAATCTGCTTTTTATGTACCACACAGAGCCCTACAGGTCTCATGTTCAAACTATTTATTTGTGTATACGATATGTTTATGGCATAGTTTCCTTCTGAGTGTTTTTAATGCGTGTCAGTCTGAGGGAGCTCTTCAGCTCAGCAGCTGAGGGGATGGGCCAGTGAAGGGGAGGATTACCGAGGCTCAGTGGGATTTGGGACAAACTGCTGCTGCTCAAACATCATTCTATATCCTTGTCGTGCTGCTGGGCTAGAGATTGGAGCAGGCACTATGCTGCGATCCTCCTCAGCTTTAAGGTGCCACAGCCGCTACCTCCCAGCAGCAGGATGTGTTTTGTCCGCCTGGCTGAAGCCCAGCCCAGCCCGTACTTTTTCATAAGCAGGCCCTGCCGTCTCTCCCTGCCCTGTATTCCACGCCCCCTGCCCACGTGGCGGCTCGATCATCTTGTTTTTTCCTCTCTCTCTCTCTCTCTCTCTCTCTCTCTCTCTCTCTCTCTCTGTCTCTCTGTCTCTCTCTCTCTGTCTCTCTCTCTCTCTCTCTCTGCCTCTCTGTGTGACTGTCTGACTGTGTCTCTCTCTGACTGTGTCTGTTTCTGTGTTTCACTCTGGCCCTGTCTATTCTCAGTCAGCTGTTCTAGAGGAAGCGCTTCGGTCCACATTTCCTCTTGCTTCTGCCTCGTGAGCGAGGGTTTATAGTTGGTGATGTGGTTGTAGCAACTGCTGCTGTTTGCATGTGTTCACCTGTGCAAATGTTTGTGTGCTATAGATACACTGTATATTATAGCTGGTATGTGGAGATGGATGAACTTGAACTTGAAGAAACTTGGCTATTTACGAGCTCCACCTCCCGTCCCTGCAGGACCCATATATGCAATCTAATTAGAGTTTACAGAGTGCATCAGAAAAGACCTTTCTTCGCCTCAGGCCAGAGAATCAGCTATTCACTATTCCTGTTCCACTGATGGTACAGTGACTGCCACAGTCACCATAACACGCGCTGTTATCTAATGCCCCAGCGGACACCTGAACAATGTCATATTCCCGGCCATTTGCATGCCTTTGTGTGTATGTATGCACGTATGTATGCACGTATGTATGCATGCATGTATGTATGTATGTTTAACATGGGTAGCAGTGGCTAATGGGCTTAGCGGTAAGCCAATACATCCAGAGGTACGATGCCAACCGGTTTGAACGAGGCTGATTTGAAGTCAGCGGTGTGTTTAGCAGGCTTGCCGTGCAGTTGGCAATTTAGGCCAGCAGGTCAGCTTATCTGAGGCTTGGCGAAAGACACTTGACCGTTGCAATGGTCACGTCACGTTTATTAGCACACCCAGTGACCCAGGCATGTGCGAGATGCAAAGATGCAGGATTATACACCGCTTCTAAAGTAGGTTAGTCCCCTGCCATGAAGTAAATGGGAAAACACTAGCAAACATGAAGGGTAGAGGTCAGTCATATGTGTACACACACACACACACACACACACACACACACACACACCCTGGCCTAATGTCACTGGGGCTGGCGGAAAGCTTTGTGTCACTGGGGCTGGCGGAAAGCTTTGTGTCACTGGGCAAACATCCTGCCAATGTGTCGGGACCAGAGCCCTCGGTGGCATGATAACATTCCAGATGTATAAAAAAAGCGCCAGGTGGATTAAGCTCCCCCCCCGTCCGGTTGTCTGTCCCGTCAGTTGGTACAGTGGGCTCCTGTTGATACAGTACAGTTGTTTTGCTGGAGTCCTGCTCCAAAGCCAGCAGGATATTCGAGGGGATTTGGCCGCGCCGAACACACGGGGACTGAACCGTTTGTAGTTCGCTGGGAGAGCACAGCGCAGAGCTGTGTAATTGAATGCTTATATAATGATACAGACTGCCGCTAGGCCGAGGGCTCCAGGTTTTTGATTCGCTGCTCGAAGTGAGAATACTTTGCACATGTTGTTGTGGTCAATGTCTTCTTCAAGAATGTGCTTTGTGCTTTATCATCTTGGATCAATTATGTATTGAATTGTATTCATTTTGACTTAGTTTTGCAACTTTGTCATACTTCTTCTTCTTTAGGAGATGAATAACCATTTCCCGTTTTGTCAAATATATTTTTATGACGCTTTTCTGTCTTTGCATTCTTTCGTTTCTGGATTATTTCTCCGGTTGATCGGTACAGGGCACATGAAGCCAGATGGACATCAGGAGAGCCACCTTCTTGCTCCTCCTCCTCCCCCCCATGCGAGTGAAACAACTCGACCTTGAAACACCTGTTCAAAAGGAGTGTTAAGGTTTCACTTCATTTTCATCAGCCAACCTAGCAATGAAGCTCACTGCCACAGCAGTTTGCTCCTAAACTCAACGAATGCGCGAACAAATACTGACTTTTTGTCTGTATTTCAGTCAGTCGTCAAAGTGTTGTATTGTCCAATGTGCAGTACACATATTAAGACATATGCATTTCATAATACATTACAATCTTAGAATAGAATGCATTATTTCCAGCATGCTCAGTAATGCAAAGACACTACATAGTATTATACAATGGCAAAATCATATAGCTGTTGTTCAGAGGGAGAGGGAAGAAGAACAAGGAAGGTAGACTGCACAAGAGTATACTTCCGTCTGTAAATCCCTAGTGCTGCTGAAGTGGAGCAGGATGCAGGACCGATGAGGAAAGGGGAAGAGCAGATATTTGTAGATCTGCTGAGTCAGGAGTCATGCCTGAGGCTCTTCCTGAGCTCGGAGAGCTTCCATTGGATGACATATGCACTCCTTCTCTCACTGTCACGCTTTCTGTTGTTTCTGACCACACACTTCCTCTCAGCATCCCGAGTTCAGCCTCTTCAGTGGCCTCTAATGTATTTCTACTCATGTGTGGTTTCCCCCCCCCCCCCGTGTTGCATAAGAGCCTGAAGTAGGTCAAACTCCACCTCCCAAAGAGCACGAAGGACATGCTCACTTGTGCCGTTGTGGGTTTTTTTCCCCTTCCTTTTCTTTTCACCCTAAAAAGAAAGGTCCATGCTTTCCTTGGAGGAATGTCAGCACTCGGCTCTTTCTCCCATTGAGACGAGGAGGGGGAGGGGGACTCTGAACCTGGTGGTCTCTGGTGTTTTGTGAGAAGGTCAAGGCATGTCGATTATCAGCCAGAATTGATCGCTTTGTCTATTCCACTGAAGAGGTTGACAAGTCATGTTTCATTTGGATATTCATCGTTTAAGTTGTGGTTTACTCAATCATCCAATTGAGATCATCCAATGGCAATGTCCCATTCACAGAAGGCTGCAGTTCCATACACCTACAAAGTAGGCTATAACTTCTGATATTTTATATAGTGAGGTAGATGTTGTTTAGTATTAGTCTGTGCAGGTCCATAACAGACACACAATTCATTTTGCCACTTTGTTTTGTCAACATTGACCACTACTGTATATTCTATTTTTTGTGTGTGTATAAAATAGGTTTGTTCGCCAATGTTTAGTAGCTGACCCGGGTAGGCGGGCGTTCCCCACGCGTTCGACAAGTTGTACAATAATAACCCGACATCAAAACTGAAAGTGAAATGTACAGTAGCATAGCACTGCTGTGGTGGTGCATTAAAAACACATCTCAATAGAAAAAGTTAGAAAGGTATTGGATATTCAACAGATATTCACGCTCTGAATTATCGATGTGGCGCGGTGAACTAAAGACACAGTCACCGGTACGAGTCCCGTGTGTCTAGCGGTGTACACCTGCCCAGCAGACGGGGCTTCCGAGCGCAACAGTCGGCCAGCAGCACTCCTCTCTATAGAGCTATCGTTTGGTCTATATTTTTACACAATCGGCAATTACAAAGTTCCCTGCCCCTAACTAAAACACAATTCAACTAGATACATCACGTTTCCAAATTTCCCCAATGGATATAACATTAAAGTGTATCCTGCTAGCTCTATATCAGGGAAAAAACAATTGCTGACTGACCTATTAGATGGCTTTATTTCCGTGACATCGAAGGGTAACCTTCGAGGCACCAACAAAAAAATACAACACGACTTGAGTTTGGAGAAGAATGGAATGCTCACAAACTGGTTGGCGGAGACTGACAAAAACATGTTTTCTAAGAGAAAATAGTCTGACCTGGAAAAAAAGTTTGCTACAGCAAAACTCAGTGTTTTTGTTTCTTCCCCCCTCCAACTTTTCTTTGTCCCTGGGTACAAAAGTTGCAAAAAGCATCTGTTGTAAATGCAAGGTATTTCAATTACTACTTCAATTACAGCAGGGGCTATTCAAAGACCCAAGGGTGACGGGGTGTTAGTAAGTCAGTAGCATGCCTTCTTCTACAAGTGGCCTGACCATTACTGCCATTAACTGATACTACATCACACTATCAGCAACGGTTTCCAGGTTCCTCAAAATCCGATGGAGGCTTCAATGATGTAATGCCACCTCTGTTTGGCCTTGTTAGGACAAGCACGTCTCTCCTGGGAGAATGTAAAATGCCGAAGATGTCATCTGGTGTCAAAGTCACCTTGGTTGCCAGTTTTACTGCAGATGCGTCAGATGAATAGATCTTTTTTTTTTTTTTCTTGTTGTGAGCATGCGTCTTTTCAGGATTACTCACTTCCTCTGAGTCATCTTGTGTGATAAAATTGATCAACAGAAAACATGCCAATAGATTTGAGATTCAGCTGAGCATTTACACCTGTGCACACTGCAATACCTGAAATGTACATGTGATTCAAGTCTGTTAAACAAATCAGACTTGGTGGTTCTTCAAGGTCATCATCCATGACCTTCCCTAGCTTAGAGGCTAACCAGAGGCTTCCACCACCATTCTTCCCACATAAGCTACGTGACATGAAACGCTACATAGTTCCTGGCTCCAAGTTTAGCTCAGGATCATATTAGCCCCTGCCCACAGACCCATATAATCAGTATGCTTCTCTGGTTTCTGTAGGTGTCTTGTCTTTTGACTAACCCTCATGGGGAGTGTGTCGCCATATTGTATACGGTGTGTGGATGTGTTTACTATGGCAACTGGCCAACCAAGGACTTGTGTTAATGACCAGTGTGAGTGTGACGACTAAACCCAGTGCATAGGAAAATGCTATCCAAAAATACCACCTCCAAATACAAAAATACACATTAAAGTCATTCAACAGTTCGCTGTCTCTTAGTGGCTTGCCAACACAGAAATGCAAATAATTTTGCAGTATATCAAAATATACTTCTACCAGCAAATGCAACCTGTGGCTAATTTTAATGGCAAGCTAGCTTACTTTATATTGTGCTAGAGCAGTCTTGAGCTATACGACTTATTTGACTGTGTTGACCATGTCTATAAAGCTGGTTGGAATTTAATTTTGTTCTGTGGGTAATACTGTACCTCTAATAGATGATGAGTATAAATATAAATTTTAAGGTTTAAAAAGGAAATTGAATAAAGAGAACTCTAACCAATATCAGTGTAGGGCTGTATCCAGAGGATCTATTCATCTGCTTCTGAGACACAGGCCTACTAGACATTCCATTGTTGCCCCTGAGCATTGTCATCAGTTTGCCTCATATTTATTTAAACGTCCACGAAGCAGAAGGCTATCTAGTACATACCTGCCTGACAGGCTGATAACCATGGCAGAATTTCCGTGAGGCGTGTTAAGAGTTTGCATCATGCGTTTCTCGTGTAAGACCTTGAGCCCCGTGCTCCCTGTCAGTCTCTCGCGGTGACAAGCATGCTAACACACGGGTCCATCTGCCGCGTGCTTGACAGTGATGCTTAAGGGGAACCGCTCCATTACCGAAAACGGACAGAGTGGTATTGCTATTCCTTCATCCAGGAAAGAACCAAAGACCCATCTTCCGGTGTATTCAGGTGTGCATGTTACACCTTGGCCTGGCTGCAACTAAGGGTCTGTGTTAGATGTCGAAAACTGCGTGTTTCCTGTTTGAACTTCTCATGATGCGTTGACACACAACGGCCATTAAGTAGCTTGCCCCTAATGGCTTCCTCCCCACCCAGAAGTTGAAAGAGGAGATTTAGCCGCACTCTGCAGGTGACTCAGCATCACGGCGAAAGCGGACATGCTCAGACACGTCAGAGCTCGCGTCATCTCGGTTAGCTTTGGCCGTTTCATCCCCCGCCGCTCTGTAGATGCACGGAAGAAGCACACGGGACACCGCGGGCCGTAATAAAACCCCTGATGAGATGCATGTGCCGTTGTGTCTCTTCTCCTCCCTTTGCCTTTTCGGTCGTCAATCACTTACCCTTCTCTTTCCTGTGCGTTTTCACCTTTTCATGATGCTAAATAGGACAATCTTATTTTTATTTTCGTCGTTTAATGGATTCAAAGTCTGGCAAATAGATTAAATACGCATTGGTTCACGATTATCAATATTCACAAGGGCAGTGGACATTAGACACTTTTTTTTTGTAAAAGCAAATGAGTAGCTGTTCAGTCTTGACAATCTCAGTATCTCTTCCTCAGGCCTAATGTCTCCAGGACGTTGGCTTTGTAAACGGTAACTTAATTTGATGGCTCGCCCAGTGACTGCAGAAGATCAATCTCATTTAAAGGGCTATAAAGGTACAGGGGAGCAAGTATAATGTTTTTTTTTAAAGGGGAGACTGAAGCCGTACGCAGGCCTGCGCTGTCTCTCCAGTGGGCTCTCCGGCACTCTGGCTAAATAAAGAAAAGCGTGTCGCACCGTGCTGGGTAACCATGGCGACGAGTCTGCAGCGACCCATCTGAAATCAGTTAACATCTGCTGTTTTCACTCCATTTAATTGAAATGCAATCAATTAAATGTTATGAAGTCTACTGTCGCAGGAGGCCAGACTGAACTCTATTTTTACCACAGTGACAACACGGTTAGCCTCATATTGTCCATTTTGTTATTCAGTTGGGAGCCAAATCCTCCCTAGCACGACTGGCCCATGTCTCACAAAATGACTGCCTGCACTCGATTTCGCTGTTCGCCTCTGATTGAAAATGTATTGAGGGCGCGTGATTCTCATCTCCGGTCTAAAAAAGCCTTTTAAGCTAGACTTGGCAATGAGGCAGGGGTGGTAGTCTTGTCGACATGTGCACACACAAGCATAAAGATAACAGAAAGTGGTCGAATTTGGTGTTGTCTGAAAATGCGACCGATAGAAGGGGATTCAATCAATTGCCACGTGAAACAGTCAAAAGGGCAGACCATGCTGACAACACTGACTTTTTTAAAAGTCTGGTGTAATTCCGTTTTTCTTATTGCCAAGTTGAGATGAAGCAAAACCAAAGCAACAGTACTGTGTAGTGATCTACTGATATATTGCTTATACTTTGGCAGCATAGACTTCCATTGTTTTCTTAAAACATATTAAAGCAAGTCATGGAACAGAATGAAAAACATAGTTGTTTAGATCCATCTGGGGTTTCTTGAAAAACTGTATCATATCAGCCTGTAATTTAAGTAATATTTATTTTCATGACTCATGTATCTAAGGCTATCTAAACCATCCTTCCATGATGATGTAACATGATAATGATACCAAATGCATGGTTTGCTTGTGCTTGTTGTCTTCCAGGTACCCCAGTCATTATGTGTATAGTTCAGAGCATAGTGAGTCCAGTCCAACCCAGTCTGCTGGGGACACAGACCCTGAGGCCCACAGCCGGAGCCTGGAGCGGGCCCAGGAGCAGGACTCCACGCAGCACAAGGTTTGCCCGGGTCATCATGCCGCGTATATACAGTACATCGTCATGACAACAGCTACATTGTACACTGTCGTTACACACACTCGTTGCACACATTCAACAACGATGTGAAACGCCTGAACCAGCCCCCCTCTAATCATCCCAGCTCATGGTTAGCCGGTCGTGGTTATCCCAGTCTATCCTGTTAGCAGCAGCGATGAGCTCCATGCTCAGCAATATTAACAGGCCCTCTGTCCCAGTTGACTGGGAGTTAGGGGAGCTAAAGGAGCTGTGGTCTTATACCTACCTGCCCTAGTTGTCTGCAATTAAGAGCAGGAGGGTGTTGTTGGTAGAATGGTAGGGGGGGGGGGCTGATCATGTCTGGGTTGAGAGAAGTAAAGTGTGCACTGACCTAGAGCTTCTATTTCCTACAATACGTAGGAAATAGAAGCTCTCAGGTCAGTCTACTCAAGGTAGACTATCAATAACCTACTTAAGGCAGCAGCCGGTTCTGGGTAAGAAACTGCTGTATGTTCCTTTGTGATTACGCCAGCCCAGGTTAAAGATTATCCTTTTTCTACAACGAAAGAGTTTGGTTACAAGGAGGCCAGATTTAGCTGTTCAGTGTCAGAGTTCTAAGTTCATTAACATTCCCAAGATCAGTGCTCTATCATTATTGGCTGACGGGAGCTGTGTAGAGGGTAAGCCATCTTGGTGTTTCTTGGGAGGGGGGGGTTGTTTTTTGTCTGCCTCAGTGTAATGGCAAGGCAGTGTGTGTGTATCGGGAGTGGGTGAGCGAGTTGTACGTTGAAAGCGTGTTTGTATGGAAGAAGAGGGGTCATTGTTTGAGGTCCTTTGCCCACCAGGCCCAACCAGCCCACCAAACAGGCCTGTCAGTCTGTCTGGCCTGATAACACAGCCTTTGTCTCTTCCTATATTGTGTCAACCAAAGTTTATCTCACGATCTGAGATGCAAACTCATCCCCAGCTTTTTTTTAGCTATACAAATATTAACCTAACCCTTTAGAAGTCAAGTTGCGTTAACCTGCTCAAGTTTTGTTATTGATGCACATGTGAAACTTGTTCTTCTAAAAGCCAAGCAGGTTACCACAGCTATGCAAAGCGTTATACACCAGTACATTTGACAGTTTCTTACTTTTCGATTGTGTGTGTGAAACTTGTTTTTCCCCCAGGTTGCGGAGGAGTCGTTACACACACTTACATCATACGATGTGGGGCTGGAGACGGAGAGAGCAGCATCACTAGAGCAACCGCCAGTAGAAAACATACACAACAGTGAACAGGTAACAGTCCTAAAGACATCCAACATCCCCACCTTTCCCTTGCCCCCGAGGCCTTTTCTTGTCACGCTACCTGTTCAGTACAACTAAGTATGTAATGCAGTTGTTTGTTAAAAAAAAAAATAAAAATCTCTGGCCAATCAGCGGGGGTTCTAGGAAATATAGGCGGAGCTATGATGTAGGCCAATTGGCTGATATGGCACTTGCGCAACAGAGTGTATGTACGTATCGTTAAATTTGCATTTACAGCATTTAGCAGATGCTTTTATCCAAAGCGACTTACAGTAAGTGCATTTGGCAGAAGAAGATGAAACGACACTATCGCTGTGGGTACAGTAAAGGATGCCAATAGAACAAGTTTCAAGCACTCATACTTGCTAGGTTAACCATCGCTGGTATACAACAAAGATAGCTAGGGTAAGATGTTACATCATATGCTACTATACAAATTAACAGTACAAATGCAGTCCATGCAATGTGATACATTTGTTGCGTTTTATGGAGAAAGCAAGTGGTTGCAGACTTGGCTCAATTCATACCATCATTGTTTTCTTTTTCCAGACTGTGACCTCAGAGGAGGCGCTGTCACCGGAGGTCATTCCACCAGAACCAAAAACAGACTCTATACCGGGTTCACCTGAACCACGCCCAGAATCCCAGACGCACTCGGAGTGCCACTCCGAAGGACAGGACCATGACCGGGCAGCCCAAACCTCCCTCACTCCCTCCGCGTCCTCCGCCTCGCTCACCCCTGACCAGCCTCCGTCTCCAGCCCAGGACGAGGCCTCCCCCGACACGCCGCCCCAAGCACTTCTCCCCGAGCGGACCGAGGGTTCCGGCGACGCACCTGCGCCGCAGCCCACCTCGGAGTCTGTCCCTGTCTCGCCCGACCCCTCCGCGTCCTCCCTGGCCCTCGACGACACCCAAGACACGCCTACCTCAGGGAACGTCGGCTCCATGCACACAGGGTAAGCTCAGGCCCCGCTCCTGCCGACGCGGG
>OMNR01003193.1:6050-16475 GCA_900303205.1 Mora moro
CCCCCCCCCCCCGTGGATATGTTTACAGCCTCAGTGCGACTATATGCGATGGTTCTTCCAAAAACGACAAGAAGAAGATCTTAGTTTGAGCTATACACAGTTTAGCAGCCCTCCATGCATGCATAGCCTACGTGGTGTCGTCACATGATTGTGTTGCTGCGGAACATTATATCTAATATGAATTGATGATCAAATGTTGTGTCTGCAGAATTGGTCCGTCTGCAAGATTGCATCGTTAAAAGCGAGTCTCCTTTATGTCATGTTGTTATGTGTGGTTACACATCTGTGGTGGGCCAGGCGAAGCTACTGGGCTAAGTAATTAGCATGTTACATAAGTGATATTACAACACATCTGAGGAGATCACGTACTCTGTACACTGTGTTGTGACTGAGAGGCTTACGCCTTATAACAAGGGATTTAACTTTTTTTTTCTCTTCTTGATTTGACAATAGATCACATTCATTAAAATACCGTCAGTTCCATAGAGCTGCATGCAGTAGCACCCCTCACAACTGATGCGGACTGAACCCAGCTCACCCAGATAGTTTGTGATGTTTTGATGAAACATGCATAACATGAATGACATGACATTAATATATCACTATTTGTTTTCTCATAGGTGCTCAATTTAATTATGGAGTTGTAGAAAAACCGTTGGATTTTGGGGGGAAAGGAGTCCTTTCCCCTCTGGATGATTGGACAGACTGCTGTGTAGTCCTGTAATGTGAATATCAGAGGGTTGGTTAAATGGTTGCCTTTTTGTAAATAATAATTCAAACTAGAAACTATTTTTTGTAAACTCTAATTCAGATGTTTGTACACGTTTTGTATTGAAAACTATAGAAATTAGTATTTATTAAGCCCTAGATGTCGTTTTACACTACAAGCACCTTAGGCTGTATTTCATTGCCTGTGAAAATGGTGGACTGAGCAGGGCCTCAACCGGGCTCCGGGGTCGCTAGGGTGCGGTGGAATTTCAACACAAGCACAATTCTAGCACCCAACCCACCCCACCCCATATTATTATTTCTGTTTTGTTACTTCTTCTTGAGTGCAGCTTTAAAAAATACATTATTGAATAGTTGAAGGGCTCAGGTTAGTGTTAGGTTATTTATTGTTAAGTATTTTTAGTATTCATCTTAGTATTCATCTCTAGGGTTAGTTTGTGGGTGGTGGGTAGCTCGGTGTGACTCGATATAAAAGGGGGCATTGGGTGTTCTGCACGGAGCCGCCAGGATGAGTCCGGCATCACCGAACTGCACAGTGAAATGCCGCTCGACGCAACACGCCGACGAAGTGGTGGCGGCGCTGACGCGCAGCTCCGAGAAGCACCTGCAGGCGTTTCTGAGCACGCACTGCCACAACGCGGCCACCCTGAAGGACGCGTTCGGCCGGACGGCCCTGCACGTAGCGGCGTCCACGGGCAAGAAGGCCCTGCTGGAGTGGCTGGTGGAGAGTAAGAACGCGGACCTGGTGGCCAAGGACAAGGAGTCTGGATGGACGGCTTTGCACCGCAGCGTCTTCTATGGGCAGATCCACTGCCTCATGGCCCTAGTCAAGGTGGGTGCTTAAACCAGGTTGGAGGCAACGGCAGAGGGCTAAAAATAGCTAGAAGCCCCTAAAATGCAATCAGAGATACAGGCAGTTTGTGTGTATCAAGGACAAATCTCACATATCACGTGTATTTGAAGAAGGTGCCGTAGATTACTCTTGGGTAGGTAGACAACATGCAACACAAATGGCTCTACTGTAAAAAATGAAGTATTTGAATTTGTTTGTATCCTTGTGCTGTTCCAGCATGGAGGACTCCTCTCTTCACAGGACCGAGAGGGTCTCTCCGTCTTGGACTTAACAATGAAGGACAGACCATCACACGTGGCCTTCAAAAACACTGGTAATCATACTGTGTGTGTGTGTGTGTGTGTGTGTGTGTGTGTGTGTGTATATGAGGGCTGTCAATCAATTAAATGCACACATGATATGCTGTGATTGATCAGTGATTAATCGCAATATAAAGATTTGCTGGGAAAAGCCCCCAAATGAAGATATTTCAATTCAAAAGACATGACATTATTGTGGCAGATTGAAACGCATTGAGTACCCTGGTAGAATATGCTGAGCTACACCTCTTGTTATCACTACTGTGACCTGTGGTCTAACTTAAGCCTTTTCAACGATTTCCCTATTCCACGGGGGAGCTCTATTATCTCATCACTAGTTAGACATGGTTATGGTATGTTTCCAATGAGGGGTTATAAATATTTAAGTGGTGAACGTAGCCAAAGTTATGGCCATTTATAATTGACCTTACAGATGATAGTTAGCACGCAGACTCCGGGATGGAACAGCCGTGGTTCACCAAGCAGAGAAACGGCAAACAGAAACATTCCGTCCAGACGCCCGGCCTCCGTCTCCCCAGCATGCGCTGCTCTCGCATGGGAAGCCGAGCGCCGGTGACACGGCCCACCACCGTGTAGGAAATCACTTCCAAACCGGTTGGCCATTTCCCCACAAGAGAGAAACAGAGCATCAATCGAACACCGGTCAAAATCATTGGCCATCGCTATAGAGCCGAATGCATGAAACACTGAACCACCAAGACTCAATCAAAACACAATTGAATCAAAACAAAGGGGAGATAGCAGCGTTGGAGGGTAGGGGCGCCAACAATGTCACGGCTGGGGATGTAATTGTGTCATTTTCTTCCCTCTCCCAGACCCAACGGAGGTGTACACGTGGGGCAACAACACTAATTTCAGTCTTGGCCAAGGGAACCAGGAAAGCAGGCAGCACCCGGAACTTGTTGACTTCTTCGCCAGGAGTGGAGTTTACGTCAAGCAGGTAGGTAGTTTTGTTTGTTTCGTTTTTTTGTCTTGTATCTTGAGGGAGTAAAGGAACTGTTTACTACCAATGAATAAGGACACGGGGATATGGTTTCACACCTTAAACAACCTATTCCCCTGTGTCGTTCTCGCACTGCTTCACCGTACTTTGTATTAACTCTATAACAAGGTGTTACATTTACAAGTCTCCCCCGGGTAAATCCCCTGTGTTACCCAGGCCACACTGCAAAACAGTCCGTCCCCTGACGCCTTTTTAAGTAGCAAGCCTCTTCACGCGTATAGACGAGACCATCCTAGAAAAGGGATATTGTTTTCTGTCCTTTGAAGCACTGTCTCCTCTCCTAATTGAGGGAGCTTTTCAAGAGGACGAATGTAAACCAACGGTATTTGCTTGGATACCACCTACTGTTAACTCTTTGCACTTAAGGCAAATTAGGTGGTTATTACTAATATGGTCACGGTACATGTAATGTAAAACCTTTAGAAGCACCAGCAGCGTTCGCCTTTCACTACAGATCATGGCTGGGTAATTAGAAATTGGAGGCCATCGGTGAGTTCATTCTCCTAAGTGAAGGAGCGTAGGGCAGGTGTATCGGCCTTCGGGGCCACTTGGCCACGAGCCTCGTGTAAAGGTTAATTTCTATCTTTGTGTAGCCCCAACCGTCTGGTTAATGCCGCCCTCGGCCGTCCTGCCAGCAGGGCTACGGTTTCATGCCACTTGTCATGTGGCTGCTCTTTATCGAGGGTTATTAAAGCTGTTGGTCGCTGTGCCCACGTCTCTCAATAGGCTCTTAGCCACTAGTTATTATTCATGGGTTACAGTCAAATTATTTATATATATAAAATGGCATAATAAAGTTGCACGGGAATTGTATGTTATTATTCCAAGCATTTTCTTTGCGTTTTGTGTGAAGGATGATCCATTGAGCCATTCAAACTGGGTTGTCATGTTGGTGAACTACTTAAGCTATGGGTTGCCATGTTGTTGAACTATTTAAACTATGGGTTGCCATGTTGGTGAACTATTTAAACTATGGGTTGCCATGTTGGTGAACTATTTAAACTATGGGATGCCATGTTGTTGAACTATTTAAACTATGGGTTGCCATGTTGTTGAACGATTTACACTAGAAACTCAATGCTTTGGTGCTGTTTTTGTCAAGTTGATCACATTTCAAGACCACCCGACAGCCGAGTGTGGCTGTTGTTGATGTTGTTGAACGATTTACACTAGAAACTCAATGCTTTGGTGCTTTTTGTGTCAAGTGGATCACGTTTCAAGGCCACCCGACAGCCGAGTGGGGCTCTGTGCACGGCATTGGAGCCTTTGTCATCTTAACCAATCTGGCAGGGGCTGGAGCTTAAATATTAATTCCACAATGACATGTTTTTAATTAAATGAGCCACCCTTGTGTGGGTCGATGTTCCCCTCAATGCAATACTCCAGGAAACATCACTACAGTCTTTTGAGGGCTCGATAGGAGCGATGTATTAGTAATGATGTTTGCTTTTCCACTTGTGCCGCACTCTTTGTTGGCACTGCATTTTACTATTACTACGAGGGCGCTTGGCCATAGCCATGGAAAAAGCTGCATGGCAACCTCTTCCACCGGGGCAAGATATGTATCACAAATTATATTTTCCTGAAGTTTAATATGTTTAACTGGCCACTCGTAATTTGGAATATGTAAAACCATGTTTATCAATGTTTAACCGTCTTTGTCTCCCCAGGTGGTGCTGTCCAAGTTCCACTCCGTGTTCCTGTCGCAGAAGGGCCAGGTGTTCACCTGTGGACACGGACAGGGAGGCCGTCTAGGTCACGGGGACGAACAGACCTACCTGGTGTGTACTGGGCTAAATATAACAGGCTGATTGTTGATGGGCTCTGCTTTTAAATGACTCTCTAATAGAGCGCTTGCAAGGTCATTTTTCAAAAAGTCATTCCGTAGCGCTGCAAATCCAATGATGTATTTCCCTTTCATCTTTTCTCACATTTGATTTTTGCTGAAACGTTTTTCAATTATCTCCTGACCTTTGGACGTTGATTATATTCCAGTGGTAGCGCCGTTCATCCCATGAATGCCCGTTAATACTCCTTGACCCCAATATACATGCGCGATGCCTGAGAATCCTCCCGTTTGTCTTCCCAGGTTCCTCGCTTGGTGGAGGGCCTGATGTCGCACCACTGCTCCCAGGTGGCAACGGCTAAAGACCACACGGTGGTGCTCACTGAGGAGGGCTACGTCTACACATTTGGCCTCAACACCTTCCACCAGCTGGGCCTCTCTCCTCCACCCGCCTCCGCACACGTCCCCAAGCAGGTAGCGGAGGCTGGTGGTGTGTTTGTTTACATGGTGGTGGTGGTGGGGGGGGGGTCGGTAATGGTTTTAATGCACAGTATGTCATATTGTACTTCTGCTTTGTGAAGCGTTATTCCAATTTAAAAAAAACAAAAACATTACTTGATTCGAATTATTGACGTCAGCTAAATGTCCGCATTGTGTCAGACCTATTCTGAAATGTTTCATGATGGCGCTGGAAAGGAGCATGGTGCCACAGCACCACCATTCCATTCCTTGGGAAGAACCCTGCATAGGTAGTTCTAACTGTTTGATGTGTGCAGGTGTTCTCCAAGAACCTGAAAGGCAGGACTGTGATAGGTGTGGCTGCTGGAAGGTTCCACACAGTACTGTGGACCAAGGAGGCGGTCTACACGATGGGCCTCAATGGAGGCCAGTTGGGTGAGGATTAATATATCAGGCCCTACAAAAGCCCCCCCTTTATATTGATTGTTAAGTCGCACAAATTGTCTTGGCAATTTACATGTAACGATTCAAAGTATTTACAACATTAACTATATGTATTGTTTTAATGTTGTTACAAACCTAAGGAATCGAACAGGAATCGTGCTCAGAGCGGTTTTGTTGCTCTAGGTTTCGATAATGCATTGACCTCTTGTCGTACCCCACTCAGGTTACCTGCTGGACCCGAACGGGGAGAAGTGTGTGACGGCCCCGAGGCAGGTGTCTGCCCTGCACCACAAGGATGTCACCATCGCCATGGTAGCGGCAAGTACCGGAGCCACCGTTGTTGCCACGGAGAAGGGTGACGTCTACCTGCTGGCTGACTACCAGTGCAAGAAGCTGGCTTCCAGGTGAGTGTTGATGAGGGCTTGGTCCTGGGCCATTTGGCTCAGTTTTGGTCTGTCGAATTTCTGAAGAAGTTCAATATGGCTTAATGTTAATCCACAATGATGTTGAGGATTTTCTGTTTTCATTTTCTGTGGTGGACTCTGAAAGGCAACTGAACATCAAGAAGGTCCTGGTGAGTGGAGGCAGCCTGGATCACCGCGTGGCCCCACAGACCCTGAACGAGGGAGTGGGAGAGAAGATTGCCATTTTGGCCCTGGATGAAGCTGGAAGGGTGAGTGATGCTTCCAACCAGGACAAAATTAAATGCTGTTTCATCTTTTTGAATACAAGATATAAATCTCCTGTTCTCCTGTATGTCTAGGTGTTCTGCTGGCATTCCTCCAGCAGCTCAGTGAGACAGTGCAGGTGGGCGTACAGGCGGCAGGTCTTCATGTCAGACATCGCGCTCAGCAAGAACAACATGATGTTTATCACCCAGGAAGGAGAGGGCTTCAGCGGTGTCTGGGCTGGAGAATACAAGAAGTTCGATGGAAAGAAGGGTGAGGAACAGTACGCTACATGAAGAACCTGTGTGGAAACGGTCAATACACTCACAGACAAACAGTTGTTTCCCGGGATGATTGCAGATAGGGATGACTGCAACGTCTACAAGGTGGTTCAATATGTAGTGACTTTGGCACACTGCTCGATACGTCTCTCTAGTCCACAACACGTGTTGTTCAGGCGATGGGTAATATATATGCTATAACGGTATAGATTTTAGCCATTGATTCAAATTAAGTTTGGGATTGCTGCACTGCGGCTGTCTATAATGGAAGAAGCTGGAGGTTTTCAAAGCCTGTGTTGGGTTTCAGACGGGAGCGTGGAGGTGTGCGGCGGCCATTCCAGTGCGGCTGGAGCAGTGTACGAACGCATCCGCCTGGCGAAACTTCCCTATGTCCACCGAGCCGTCGGCATCACGGTCGACTCTAAAGGACGCAACTTTGGAGTGCTTCAGTCCGACCCAAAAACAAGGTATTTGCTTGCACACGTCCGTCTTATGGATCGATAACCTCTAACGCCTTGCGACGAAGGGAATGCCTATCGCCCACGCGAGAGACATCACCGCAGCTGAAGACGCCATGTTAGATTCGAAATGTCCGGCAGCAAACTCGTCATCTGTTTTTACGCCAAATGCCATCGGCGACTACTGATGACGTATCAGGGTGTTGAAGGGTTGTCCCATTTCATACGGGAAGATTTCAACCACTGCCCCTTGTAACTGTTCCCAGGGGCATGTCGAAAAGCGAGGGGCACTCGAAAAAGAGGAGTAGGGGTAAAAACTAGGAAATTACATTGGGCCTTTATCTTAATCCCTAACGGTTTTCCCTGCTCCTTCTCCGCAGCTTGTTTGAGATTCCCACCGTCTCCCCGTCCTCCTTCTCCCAGCACTTCGGCGGCCTGCTGGAGGAAGCCGACGAGATGGATGGCATCCACGACGTGACGCTGCAGGCGGGCGACCGCACCTTCCCCGCCCACAAGTACATCCTGTCCATGAGGTCCGAGTTCTTCTGGAAGCTGTTCATGTGCGAGCGGGGCGGAGGCGTGGTGGAGGAGGCCGACGGCGAGGTGCAGGTGAGCGAGGACGCGGTGGGCTGCGACCTGCTCCTCCTGGAGAAGATCCCCGCGGACATGCTGGAGCACGCCCTGCGCTTCATCTATACCGACTCCTGCGAGCTGCTGGTGCACGGTACCAGGCCCAAGGGCTCAGCGTCCATGCTGGACCAGAGCCAGAACCAGGACCAGGTATGTTTTATATATGTTGAAGAATGAATTACCAAGTGATCGTATTGTTTTTAGAGTGGAGCTTGGATCTTGCTTATGGCCGTTGTAGCGTGAATGTACTTGGTCGCTGTTCTGGTCGTTTGTTTTTTGTTAGATTTGACGGATATTACAGCATCCATGTACACAAGTAAATTGTCAAATCGTAAATGTCAGAATCTATTTTCAGAGTCTTTTTAACAATGTCCATTGAAAACTTTGTCCATTGAAAACTTTAATTTCACTCACTTGGTTCTTTGGTTGTCTCAATGTCCCTGTCCAGGATACAGAGCAGGAGAGGCTGATCAGCAGTCTGCAGGAGCTGGACCTGAGGGGCCGCTCTGCCCTGGAGGTCTACCGCTCCCTGGCCCCCGCCAGTCAAAGAGACGGCGACAAGACCAAGAAAAAGGCCTCCAAGCCCGGCAAGAAGGCAAAGGGGGCCAGAGGCGACAACAAGGCCGGCGCAAACGAGGGTGGCTCCAACCCTGTGAAGGCCTTACAGGGCGTCGCCAAGAAGCTGGGACTGGCCAGTCTGTCTGCCAGGTGCGGGGTACAGCACGTCCTGCCTACCATGGTTTCTGTACATTTAATTTAACCAATAACGCTCATTAATCGCTTCTGTAATGGCTCCTGCAGACTGGAT
The DNA here is from genome assembly GCA_900303205.1 of Mora moro. NCBI lineage: Eukaryota > Metazoa > Chordata > Actinopteri > Gadiformes > Moridae > Mora > Mora moro. The sequence continues at coordinate 14,490 of OMNR01003193.1, forward strand.
GGAGTCAAGTATGAAAACGGAAGGATCAACGTGGTTCACAAAAAGACGGGCAACAAACTCAAGTTCAACCAGAAAAAGTGGCAAGTGTGACTACTGCATTTCATGTTATTCTTCACCCATGTCACAGCGTGGCCACAGTAGGTTTACCAACGTGAGGGACACAAACAATATATTTGTTCCCCTGGATAAATGTTCAATTTGTCTACTCTCCCCTCAGCGCCTACCTGTGTGACGTCACTTTGAAGTCGGAAGATGGAAAAGAGTTTCGCTGTCACAAGAGTGTGCTGTGTGCCCGACTTGGTACAATACTTACTTTCACATTTTTTAAAGGAAAACCAAACAACTAAAACAACTTATTTTTTAGATGTGGTGGGTTACGTAGTAGTGGTATGGATTCATCCTAAGTTAAATGCATGCTATTGTATGCTTTATTTGTTACTGGCACTTCACCAGGTCACGTCAATCAAATGTTGTGGCTACCGCCCCCCCCCCCGATCTGATTGTAGTGAGTGGTATGATAGTGAAAGCCTGAACAGCAAATATAGCCTCGCCCCTAAATGAAAAAACTAAGTCTACCAGAAGTGTGGCAGAAGGCATTTTTTACATTTTGATAGTGGGTGCAGACTAGCTAAAACTAAAGCATGTTTGGTTTTCCTGTTACATGTTGTTTACCCAGCTCATACCGTAACATACATGCTGAATACAGATACATCCATAACTTTCATATTTGTGTTTTCTAAAAGTGCACTGTAACATTTTAGCACTTCCAGAGAGGTTTTTTAGGTGTGATTGTGTGTAATCTATGTCATTATATTTGCAGAATACTTCCATAGTATGCTTGGAAATCCATGGATTGAGGTATGCAGATTACTTTATTGACACTGTTTCTTTTCTTTCACGGTCACTGCCTTTGAGAAATACATTTGTCTTGTGCCCCCTGTAGGCAACATCTTGTACTGCGCTGGAGATGCCCACGAGCTCAGAGATTCTGCAGGCCATCCTTGAGTACCTTTACACTGACGAATCCCCCACCATCAGAGGTATGTTCTTAAGCGCGATGCCAATGATTTCAAATATTCAAGTATTCATTCGTATTTCGTTCAGAGTGACTTGAACGAGTCTCCTCCTCTTCCACTCCTCCTCCCCTCAGAGTGTCTGAATGTAGAGTTTGTGTGCAACGTCCTGGTGGTGGCCGACCAGCTGCTCATCACGCGACTCAAGGAGATGTGTGAGACGGCCATCACAGAGAACCGTAGGTTACCTCTCGATCAGCTTTTCATATTGTAATAATATGTCTTTTGTTTATACGTTGTTTAGCCAAAAGCACGCACACATTTTGCTTCATATTTGTAGCGCCCACCCCAAAAATAAATACAATGATATTGTTTTTAACGGAGCAAAGAGCACAGAGTGTGAATGTAGTGCGGCTGCATTTTCTAGCTATTTTAGCTATTAAGTCTATTTTCTACGTGGACATTCAAACATTAGTTTGCGTCTGTCCCGACACAGCATCTTTGTGTTTTCCTGTGGCTAGTGACATTAAAGAATGCCGCAGAGCTGCTGGAGTTTGCCGCCATGTACAACGCCGAGCAGCTCAAACTGTCGTGCCTCCAGTTCATTGTGCTCAACATGGCCGCCCTCCTGGAAGCCAAGTGAGTGGAGCTAGAAGGCTGGGATTTGTATTCAGTGATTTATTTGTTCTTGGACTAAAAGGTCTTGCACTGAAAAGTGTTTCTGGCCGTGTGATAGGTTAAAATCACCTTCTTAGCATGGAAAGTTTCAATACCAGGGCTTTTAAATGAATCAAAATACCATGGGAAACATTCCTTTTCGTGTGTGTGTGTGTGTGTGTGTGTGTGTGTGTGTGTGTGTGTGTGTGTGTGTGTGTGTGTGTGTGTGTGTGTGTTTGTGTGTGGGTGTGTGTGTGTGTGTGTGTGTGTGTGTGTGTGTGTGTGTGTGTGTGTGTGTGCGCGTGCGTGCGTGTAG
>OMNR01003282.1:5605-21829 GCA_900303205.1 Mora moro
CACTGAGTTTGGGGGGGGGGGGGGGTCTCTACCAAGGTGACGATGTCAGGGTTGCAGCCGGCCTGGAGAAGGACCCGCGTACACTCCTCATGTCCTCCCTCTGTTGCCAGGTACAGGGCTGTCTCATTGGCCTGGAACACACCACAAACAACTACAGTGGAGGAAACCACCAACAACCATAGCACACACACGTTTACATTTTTTTAGGGCCAACTTCTCTCACCCTGGCTGTACTTTCAAATGGCCTGATTGAACACAGATTTTAAAACGTTACCAGCAATATGATAGAGATTACATGATGTCATTATCTGCAGTATGGATCCGATTTTTGGTATGGTTCAAATATTTTGTCATTGCAAATGTAATATGCTTTTAAATCAAAACTAGAACACCATCAGACTTCAAAAATAATAATAATACAGTGTCTAATAGTTCAGCAGTTTAATAAATGTAGTATGAGGCACTATTCGGCGGAGGATTAGCCAATAAGCACATACTGTCGCAAAGGAACATGGAGCCAGACGGCGATAGCGACAAGGTTAACATTGATTGTCTACCCTGTTGACTTCATCCCGGGTCTCGAAGCTCCTCAGCAGCATTTCCACCACGTCCAAGTGGCCGTTCCTGGCAGCTAAATGCAGGGGTGTGTCACCACTCTGACAGGAAGGGGAAAGAGATGACTCGCATCACAGTGACTGTGTGTGTGCTACTCAAGATTCTCATGGGACAGGACAACAACGGGACAATGTGTACCTGGATGCAACAACAAAAAAAAAAACACAGCACACACAAACCTTGTTGGGGCTCGCCGTGGCCATTTCGTAAAGGGGTAACATTAGCATATCTAGCATCTCCACACAGCCACGTTCTGCAGCCAGTGCAAACGAAGAGTGTCCCGACTGAGTGTGGAGAAACAGAGGCAAAGTAAATAAGCCTGTTTTGCTATACAGGCCAACCACACTGTGAAAATGTATGCCATTTCAACATTTGGGCGTTTTGCTTTGCAATGTGGAGTAAGGAACATACCCCGCCCATCTTGTCTAGCGCCTTCATTTGCAGGTCCTCAACAATGTATTGTAAAATTTCAGTGTGGTTGTTGATGGCGGCACAGTGGATTATGTTTAACCCTTCCTGAGGGGAGAAGTTACAATGAAAAAAACTGAACAAAACACAAAAAAATGGATGTGTAGGAAATAGAGATATACTAGGTAACAGGTAACTAAATTGCATGCAACACCTGTCAACATTTTGATTGCAGCATGTAAAAGATTATTTTTTGTTAATATTAATAACAAATTCCGTAAAAGGACGACAATATTTGGAATTATGTCGTGGTTGTCATGATTCTCTTTGACTCGATGACAATGCACTGGATATGCTGCTTGAAAGGTTGCTTTTTTTTTGTGTACATCGTTACAAATCTTCTGGTCGGCTCCAGCCTTGACCAACATCTTCAGGATGGCCAGAGAACCGAACCAGGCAGCCAGGTGAACAGGTGCTACGCCGTGCTGTAGGAGAATAACACACAGGCCAGGTGGTTAGGCAGGAATGGGTCATGGGTCAAGTGATAGAAGTGTCCACATTATGTGATCTGTCTGAAAGTCTTTACATTGTCCTTTTGGTCAACTTTGACCCTCCACAGTAGAAGAAGCTCCACAGCTTCCGTGTTCTTGCAGGCCACAGCAAAGTGAAGGGCTGTCCTATTATGCTGGGTTAAAAAGGAACATCAACAAGCCACCATTAACAGTGTGCCAGAGAAGCTGAGGAAATCACAATCTGTCCGTGTGTTTAAACTCAATCTTACAATCTTTTTTTAGTTTACCTTTATTCTATTAAAGTGGCTGTTTTTGTAAAGTAAACCCCCAAATCACTTTTTTCAGTTGACACGGTCCTGTTTGGGTCTCACGGCGTGTTGGTGAACATTTATGTGTTATTTTTGAGTAAAAAATAAAATAAAGTTGTTAAACGGGGTCAATTATCTGTAAAATACATGAAGTCTGCTTCAATTCCGGCTAAAAACGCTTTTCCAGAGTGGTCGTTTTCTATTGGCTGCGCACCCTCGCTCACGCAGGTGTGACACGGGGTTTGACCACGCCCCTCACACCTCGCCCTATGGAACCCAGTGTGTTATCTACATGTGTGGTTGTTTCAGGGTCCCTGGCGAACACTCACCACGTTCTTCACATTGGCGTTTATTCTCCGACCCAACAACTTCATGGCATCCACGTCATTCCTCTTGGTTGCTTCCATGAAATGCCTCTCCTTTTCCAGCACTGCACGACGACAAGAAATGGTGTTTCTATTAAGTTACCGCAATTAGTTATTTTATTAGGTTATACATGCGCAATTATGCCACAGTGGATATTATTCATCATTATGAATACAATTTACTACATTGGAGCGCAACTTACATTATTTTGACAGTTTATGGACAATTGTCAATAATTATTACACCGTTTTCTTTATCGTTGCAGTCATATCTTGTGCAGCGAAAAGAGGCGAAGATGAACGAACGTACAAACTATCAATGAACTAACACACAATATTTTGTTAAACCAGAAAAACTTGAGGCTTAACTAACGCGTCACGTCAAACATTCTGCAACCGTCACGGAAACAGGATGAAGCGACAAGCATCTCACGATGTTCTCACACTCCTGTACCTTATCCCACGAGTGTACTCACACATCTCTTTGGTATTGAAGCTGGACTTTGTTGGTTCCGTCGCTTGCTTTCCTCCTCTGTGCGGTTTCTTCTGGCGCACAAAGTCGGTAAACCCCTTCACCGTCTCAGATCTCGCCCATGTTGTGGGGTTTAGATTCACCTTAGCCGCGGGATGCCGATGTAGTCTTCTATTCAGTGCCATGGCCCTTCTTCTCCCCGTGAGAAAACAATTCACTGCAGGGGACTTTTCACTGTCTGTCAGGAAGTTACTCCTCGGGAACACACTACCAGCAACACCGACTTAAAAGCTCAAAACTCTGTGCTGTCCTAGTCTTTCTTTTGTATTATTCTTGAGGATCGAGCACCCAGTTTTCAAGGTCTAGTCTTGAGTTGAGTGCATTTTATGTGTTATACAGGTGAGGAAAGGACACGCCTGCTAGACGAAAATAGACGAGACTACTCCCACTATGCGGGAAGGTAGAACTTTATTTGCACTGGCTTTATTTGTACTGGTAAGACTTGAATTCTTGAACATACACTATACAGCCAAATGACAACTCTCTGCACTTTGGATCTCTGTGCATGTTGATGTACAAATGACTGACACAAATGCATTGTAATGATCATTTATTTTGGACACGCACCGCTATAAATTCTGAAATAAATACGATAAGTACAAAAAATAAACAGGTTTCTTGTAATGTTTGTCAGATGTTATGCAGGCAGAGCAGGTGCGCAGCCTCACCCAACCCCAGGGTCTTATCAGTCTGACTCAGGCCAGGTGAGGCTGCTTAAACCAGCCACCCACCACACACACATTGACCATGGACCGTGCCCTGGTACATAAAAGTAGCAGACCCATAATTAGTGCTATGAGTGACACCTGCATTTGTCCTATGATGAAAAGGGTCTAGGGTTATTGGGTTCTTTAATTTCCTTTCTTAATTTCCGTTCTTTAATTTCCCTCGGGATCAATAAAGTTCTTGAATCTTGAATCTTGAATCTTGCAGATGATGAAGATCGCAATGAGCTTTCAGTGCAAGTGATGCCCTTACTGGGGTGCTGTGTGTCACCTGAAGAACTTGTCAATAGTGTTCTGGGAGCCCAGGGCTTTGGCTTTCTTAGCGGGAGGAGAAGAGGGTGGGCCTCTTCTATAACACAAGCATTAAAATACATGTCATTAATAAACTATAAAATGCATTTCCTGCAGAAAGTGCGGTGAGTGCTGTAGTGTAAAATGAGCTTAAAAAATATGTTTAATAAAGCTTCATAGCTTAAGACGTATAGAATTGTTGAACAGCTGAACTCAAACACAAAGCTTTTAATAATGTGAAATAGTTGAAAAAAAAATGTAACAGTTGAACCAATACCTAAACTAAAGTGATTCAGTTTGAACCTAGGCCTAGTAGTATGATAAGTATTAGTATTATAAGTAGTAGATGTAGTATAAGCATGAGAAGAAGTAGAAGTAGTATTAGTATGATAAGTACCAGTAGCAGAAGTAGAAAGATAAGTACAGAAAGTAGTATGATAGGCCTATTAGCATGATAAGTAGGCCTATTAGTATAAGTAGTATAAGTAGTAGTATGATACATAGTAGTATCGGTATGATAAGTAGGAGTATTAGTATGATAAAAAGCACTATTAGTATGATACATAGTAGTATCAGTATGATAAGTAGGAGTATTAGTATGATTAAAGCACTATGATACATTATTAGTACATTACATAGTAGCATTGCTACGATAAGTATTATTATTAGTATAACTTGGAAAAGGTGAAGTGTGTTGATTGATTGTATTCTTTCACGCCTAGTTTGTTCAAGCTAGCTTTGGCTAGAGCGGGGGTGACGTCACACGCTCTAGCAGGGCTCAATAGAAAAAAGTGTAAAAATTGTATGAAACTAGACTGGTTGAATCTCAACAAGTATAAAATATATCAAAACGCTGTTTCGACAAGTATAAAAAGGTCGAAATGCGATAACTTGTTAAATGTTTGAACGAAATTTAAAGATTAAAAATTGACCGAGTTGTGAAGTCTGAAGTAGTTGAAGTCTCACAAAACGTCATTTTTAGAAGTTGAATATTTAAAAAACAATGTAATATTTTAATTTAATTTAATTAATTTAATTAAGTAATAGCCATCGATTCCAATACAAGCTGGACATTTTAAAATGTGAATGGAGTCTCTAGGTGGAAAACTGTGGGAGATAGGTGCCAAAAAATGGAAGAATAATAAAGAAAGAATAAAGCCTAAGAAGCTAGCAGACCTCCCCTTCATAGAGTATGCCATTTATTCGAGAATCAACAACTGATGATTGAGCGGTTTACCTTTTGCTTTTGCCTTTGTTTGGTCTTGCCATGTGTTGGTCTCTCTCTGTGAATGAAAATAAATTGATCAGCAGCTATAGGAGATACAACTGAACCATGTCTATAAAGAATGCAGGTTCTCAGGCAGGTTTAAGAGCCAGCTGGGACGGTCAAACAGTCCATTGTGAAGAAGAGTGAATAGGTGCGAAAGTGATTTAACCATTTTCCACAGCGGGCCAAAGGAAACCCCACAGGGTCAAATGAGATGTCTCTTCCCTGCGGGAATCAATAGACACACTTTCTACACAACAACTCTGCCATTGAATAGCAATGGAACAGACCACCACCTACATATAAATACATGTTATTTAATACAAAACTAAAATTAAGTAAATTACACCCTGTCATTTATTTTATTCTGTAAACCAATGTTTACAGAATAAAATACATTTTGAATGCCATCATTTCTACAATCCTGTAATAAGTAAAACTAATGACCATGATCCATTTAGGGAATACTGTACAAAACCAGCGACATGGACAGAAGTTGGGACACATCTAGCACAATATTCTTCTCAGTGTAAGGCTGTGTTTCATATAAACCTACTATGAGGAGCATGGCACCTCCTGACTTGATACACTCACCATCACCTTTGCTCTTTTTAGCTGTGATTGGAGGTTGCACACTAGAAGACGACGACGATGCATGTTCTCCAAGCTTGTGTAGCACTTCCTGGTTCAGACAGAGGTCGACGTGGTGATTGAAGACGGTGAGGTCATCGGTGTTCTGGGGCACCTGACACACAGGGCAGATGAGGGTGGAGCCTTCATGGCCGGGATGTGACCCGAGGTGCGGGGTAAGCCTTCCTGGGTTACCGTCGTGCGACAAAGAGGCCCTCTGAGACGAACGCACACTTCCTAAGCTGTGGTGGTCTAACAGAGGCTCGTCTCTGCTACACCGCTCCAAAGTCCCTCGATCCGCGGTGTCCTCCGACCGCGATACACTAGGACGATGTAAAGTTTCACATATCTTAAAATCATCGAGGTCTTCATCTGGCTTCGACTTCCTCTGCCTCCCTTTGTCCTCGCCTTCCTCCTCGATCCACTCGTCCCTTGACGTCAATCCCTTGAGACCTCCACCTCCGTCCGACTCGGAGTCCGTATCTGTGGTCTGCTGTGGCTCAGTGGCGACACCGCTGAGACACCGGTCTATGTGTCTGTTGAACACGTTGAGGTCTGTGGTTATAACCTCGCCGAAGCACACGGGACAGGTAAGGGTCTCACAGTTTGTGGTACCGTAGCCGGAGGTGGAAGCACCGGCCTCTGGAGGGGCCACACTGACATCTGTCACGTTGGTGACGGATGAGTGTCTACTTGAATCCAAAAGACCTTCCTCTGACTCACGCATCTCTATCGCGGAGTCGCTGCTCTTTAGATTGTCCGTACCTTGTTGGGTGAACCCGGAGCGAACGCTGGCGTGCCCTTTGTCTGGGCCGCGCAAGTTTTTAACCTGGAGTTGCAGCTTCTTTGCATAAGCCCTCTGGAAGAAAGATTGTGGCTGTTTCTCACCGGCCACGTCTACTTGTTGTAACCCCGTCTGCCCTGCCGTCCATGGAAGCCCCTGTAGCCTCGGGACTTTGTGGGGCAGCTGCTCGAGGGAATGACTGTGAGCAGGGGGCTCCATCTCAATGTAGTGGTGGGAGACGGTCTCTTTCCCAGGATTTGGAGCGATACCCTGGGAAGGGCCAGAGGAGCCTTGCTGAAGGAAGCCCACAATACTTTTCTGCTGGGGCTTCTTGTCATCTGCATTCACAAAAGTGGAGATCCGAACACCTGTACGCACACAAGTTACATCAGAGGTCCTTAAACACAATGGTCAAATAAAAACAAAGCAGCACGTGCAGTTATGTAATGCAGTTAATCTCAAAATGCATGCAATCAATCAACTTCATCAACTAGAGTAAGCAATGTTTTTGCTGCAAGATAAACTCCATTACCCATGAGCCTCAGCCTGAGCTGCTGAGGACTGACATTTTCTATCTCGGTTTTCAACAGATCTTTGGCGGCAGCAAAAATCTCATCAGAAGTGGCGACAGCGCAGGGCAGCGTCCATGCCCGGGTCTTCACCTCAAACTTCACGTTCTTCAGCTTCAACGTTACCGTTTTACCCTAGAAGATGGTCAAAAAAGACACAGTTGATGGATTCATTTTCTGCTTTGGCAAATAAGACAAAAGCACTGCAACATTACACCCTCTCAATAGTAAAAACACTGTATAGGCAAGGACATTCAATGAATATAAATGGCAATCTGTATCATTCCGCTGGTTAATTTGTCAGAATGCACTTTGTAACTAATGGGTCACAATGTGTTTCCCTAGTAATGTGATCATCTCCCAGAGAGACATTTCGAAGGCTGATAGAAGTCCCCTGCAGTCTCCTTAATGGCCCTCCATTTCCTCCAGCTATCGAGGCACATCGGGGCTACAGGCAGGGGGGTGATGGCCATGCCAAGCCACCCAGCCTTCCTTCCTTCCTTCCTTCCTTCAATCGATTGTGAGGGGAAACGATCAAGATGGAGTAACTGCATCGCATTCGGTCTGAACTGCGAGTGAGATGCCATGCCAGTGTGAGTGGCGTTGCTTGGTGTATTCCACTAACTAAATATAGCGATTTTAATTCATTCCGTCTTTGTGGAATTGCCCTTTTCTGTTTAGACAGCCGCACTGTTTTCCCCCCGTAGGACAGCTCCAGAGAAGCAATCTCCCTGCGCTTCAGACTAAAAAGCTAAATGGCTGCTCACTGTGGTGGGGAAAATGGAAACAACTGAGGTATTACAAACCGAATAATGCAAACATCGTTGTTAAATAGTCCCATTTATGTTTGTTATGTTGTGTTATGTTTCCAAAATGCATATTCCATTTTTTTCCTGAAATATCAGTACTGTTGCGACTGAAGAGTGTTTCTTATTACCGACTCTTCTCAAATGTTAGGAGGAGTTAAAAAAAAGGTTAAAAAGTTAATTATTTTTTATAGAATAATATTTGTAATATTTATAATAAAATATGTTTCAACTCAACCCAACCCAACCCTTGTTTTCACACTTTGCATGACTGACATAGCTGGTCTTAGGATATTAGCATAGCAGCTACCCTCAAACAATGACTCATGCATATAGGCCTGAGGCAAGGATAAATACGTGTGATGTAACATGTCTTGAGGCGTTCCGCACCCGGAGTCCCTCCTTCTTCATGTCCGCTGCCAGGTCTTCACACAGCTCCCTGCACAGAGACAGCTGCTCCTCCGCCACACTCATCTCCTTAAATGTTCTGCACGGAGACACACACAAAGACAAAGTGCACGGTTAGGAGAGTATTAGTACCAGGACCCCTTGTTGTTGTGTTATTGTTGTTGTTGTCTTTTTTAAACATACCTTTCTGTACTCATGCTTTTTCTTTCTCCATCCCTGGATCCAATTCCATCACAACACCAGTTAAAATCTTAAAATATTATGAAATGTGTCTCATTGACTGTTGCATGCATGCATTGCTTTTCTGTATTCGATCGGGTCGATGTTACAGAGGTGTGTTCAGTAGACACAATACACTTTGTGCACAAGTTCATAGTTTGTAATTGAAGATCAGCTGTAAAGCGTGTCACCTCTCCATGTGAGTGGAGCCTAAACCCAAGGAAATCCTCATGAAGTGATGCCAGGCCGTCTCAGAAAACAACAGGGAGAGCAGAGCCATCTGCTGGCCAAGATGAGCACAGCTAGTGATGCCCAGACCGCCCAACATCTTCTCACTTACTTTCCCTATGCCGGAAACCTGGGGAAATACACAAAATATATATACTTTTAAACATTGACACCCAACTCCTCACATGTGCACACAAAGCCTTTGTTACACTGTCCCACAGCCCCACAATATCCATTGCTATTGCATGAACAACTCTGAATTAGTGGCTTATATGTTGTAGTTTGAGCAATGGCTACTGTACTTTGCGCACTGGCAGGTTCTGGATGAAGTCCATGACTGCCTCTCTGTTGGAGGGGAGGCTGTACTGGCCGTTGGGCTTGTTTTTGTCACTGCACACCTTGGCAAGCATCATGTTTGGAGCAATGCCTGGGAGCAGGGAACAACAGTACCTAAAGCTTGTGACTCATAACACACCAGGATACCCAGAATACAGATACAGAGAGTAAAATAGAAATCGTAAAAAAGTAATAAATAACATGATATTAGGACGATGAATATGAAAACGATCGTTGCTACAACTCAGAAAGTGCCGAGCATGCGCAGTTCTTGTGGTTGTTCTTCAGAAGGATGCTATTCAAGAAGACAGTGGAAGACATTGGGGCACTGAAGACACTGTGCACTTCACCTGCGCTGGCAGTCAGCGTGGTCTTCTGCTCGATGCGGAAGCGCATCTCTCTTACGGCCTCCTCCGTGCCCGTTCCAAAGACCTCAGAGCCTCCACCAGGCACGGTCGTTTCCCCAGAGGCAGGCAGGCTTGGTGAGGTGCTGGGGCTGTCCTCAAACAGAAGGGGGGAGAGGTTCTCCACGCATGGCTCCGACTGCTGGGCAACTTTGCTTTCACCTTCACGTACAGAGTAGGACAGGGTTTGGGAAGTAATGAGTCAAAAACAAGGCAAGTGGAAGCAGAGATGGATGAGTGAGGGATATTACTGCTAATGTTATTTGATAGATTTGAACGATGAAGAGCACTGTTGCATAGCAGATCTGGTCATTCAGTTGCTTTAGCCGCATTTCCACCCAAAGTACCTGGAACTTTTAGTCCCAGGAACTGCTTTTCAAGGTTCTGAAGGTTCTGAAGACCCGCGAAGTTTAGGCAAATCCTAGTCCAAGTCAAGTCGTGCTGCTGTTGATCATAATTTACTGCTTTGCAAATGAGTCAATGCTGGAAAAAAAGACGGAGCAGTAGTAGCAAAGCGCATTCAAAACGCCCGAAATGCTAGACGTAAAATATGCAAACAGACTTTACGAACCATCTCAGATGACTGAGATGGACTCGCGCCATCGGGCACAAAGAACAAGAATGAATGAATGCGGCTGAAATAAAATGCTGCAAGTACTCGACCAATCAGAAAATGTCAGCGCTGCAAGCCCCGCCCGCAAAGTTCCTCTACTTTCCTCTAAAGGTTCCTAGTTCCTACGGTGGAAATGCGGCTTTTGTCAAAATGTCTTTTATAGCACATTTCTGTATATATTCCATGAATAAAATAAATTGATATGAAGTTTAGATGCTGTTGATCATGATCATATACAAAATGTTGCCATGCTGTAAGTAGGGCAGGTGTTGTTATGTAAAGAGATGGAAAATAATCCTTCTGTACTGTAAACAAGTACTACCTGTCTCAGTGGTGTGGGTGCGGAGGTAGTGTGTGCGTAAGGATTCGGGCCAGCTAATCCTCTGTTCCAGGTGGTTTGTGAAATCCAGATAGGCCTCGTCCAAGCTCATGGGCTGGAAATGTGGGTCATACTCTGCAAAAATCTCTCTGATCTAACAACAGTAAGATAAGGAGTGCATTCTTTGTTATACAGTATGTCACAAGAGGCCTATAAGCATGTCCAATAGTCATTTGTATCCAGTAACAAGTATTGCAACTTGTAGATATTCTCTTATATATCTCATCAGTTTTTACATTTAGAGCTGAAAGTCAAGTGTCATTATTTCTCCTAATAGTATAGTTCCAGTACTGGTCAAGTAGGGTTGTCGGCATGTAATGCAATTCATAGTTGATTTGGTTTGGAACGTGGAAATAAATACAATTATGTCTAACCAGAGTAATAATAAAGCATAGCTGATTGAACCTTATGGACAGTTGTATTCACTTTTGGTGTAATCATAGCATGACCTACACAGTAGTTGGACTATTGCATTGTTCTTGTTATTGTCCTGTTGGCAACAGGATTACTGTGGGGTGGTAGGTATTAACATCTCACCTCATTGCTCACAGCTCTGTATTTGTCAAAGTTGGTTGGGACAATGACCAGATTGGGGCAGAGTTTTTTGGCGATGAAGCCTGGCATGGCAGCACGAACACCAAATTTCCTTGCATGGTAATTTGATGTTGACTGAAAAGAGGAAAAGAACAGGTTTTGCGTGTTTTTGTGGGAGGTAAATATCTGATTTGCATACATTACTGACGGAGTTACCCTTCTGTAACACACATCCTAGCAATAACATTTGCACTTACGAGCATGCTCATGGATCCCACAGCCATAGGTTTGTCCTGAAGCTCCGGGCAATCCCTCATCTCCACTGCAGCATAGAAAGCATCCATGTCCACATGTACAATGACACGGCTGAGATCTCGACTCGTGTCCAGCTCATACACCATCCTCTCAACCTGGAAGATTAAAACCAAAACAACAGGGTGCTATGTTACTGGGCCAATAATGGGCATACTTGTGCATGCGTAGGTAGAGATGGTTCACCATGACCTTGTTATCGCTTCACCTGAGTGTGTGCGTTTTGAAGCTGCTGTTCGGTGATCTGTGCCTTCTGGAGCATCAACCTTTCAATGCGCTGGTTCACTTGCAGCTCTTTTTTAGCCTCGTTCTCATAGAACCGAGAGCCCTAGGGGAACATGGCATGATCAATCGTCTTTTAGATTAGTTCGAAAATTGATTGAAAACATTACAAACATTACATTGTGTGTGTGTGTGCGTGTCTCGGAATCACCACGGACACTTACAACTAAATAAACACGTTTTATGTTGTACCTTTGAGGACTCCATGATGATCTTGTTGATTCTGTCCCTGTCGAGGCCTTCCATGCCAGCCTTGTTGTCATTGAGGGCCATTCTGGAGAGGAAGCCTCCCCCATTTGCAGAGGTACTCTCCATGCTATCGCTGGAAATGTTTATATGAAATAATCATCCAGGGAACACAACATGGATCATGTTGTATTATTGGTTATTACTGATTCTAATTAATGTGAGAAGCATAGATGGCCATACTTCCATCTTCTTTACTTTCTCTACTTTTAGCTCGGTATATACATACATGTACACATTCACCGTACAGCTACACATTTGTTGAAATCCATAAACTATCACAAACTTTAGCCTTCTAGCGATGTAGCTATACGATCAAGTAGCATCAGACAATATCCCATTTAAAAGTGCCGATATAGATAGTAGTCAGAACCAGAAAACCCACCTTTTGAAACGTGTATCGGTGAGAATATTTCAGGGTTTTAAGGAACGTCAATAGTGTTTGTTTGTTTGTATTCGTTTCGTAGTCTCGCCATGTTGACATACGGGGGGAATAGTCGTCGACTCCGCGGAGTTCAGGGAAAGCTCTTCTCCCACCACACACTGTCACAGTCCGTTCATTTTTTCCAAGTAATTCAATGTGTTATTCAAGGTTTTAAAGGCTACATACAAACCGAATGAACACCGTGGTTGGGTGGATAACACATCTATGTGTATGTACGGGACAGGACACTACTGTACTTCCTGACAGCCTGGGCTACCTCGCTCATTACTGCCCCCTGCTGTTCAGGACGAGCAGTGGCAGCGGTGTGAACTGTTATTATCTTTGACAGCAACAAAATGTTAACACATTCATCCCCAGACACACTCCAGAAGACTGAATAATGTATAATTTACGGCGCATTGTATACACACATTGTATACATCTGTACATCTACCGCTCCGTACACGCCTAAAGGACAAACATTTTAACACATTATTTGAAACGTCGTGTATTTACATTACATTATATACATTGTCGTTAGTTATTCATTATAATTAAAGCCACCATGTAAAGCATGTAGTCGAAGTAGTCAAATTAAGTCACCGGAACAATTCAATTCAGAATAGCCTTATTGGCATGCAAAGTAAACTTTTACGTTGCCAAAATAAGTGTTAATATTAAACAAAGGGAAACCAACTGTGTCGGCGTAGTAAAATATGAAAAGTTAAATATAAAATACAAAAAAATGTCAGAAATGTGAGCTATAAAGTGCAAGAAATGCACACATGACGCAGAATATCAAATAGGATGCAGAGCTATAATAAAATAAAATAAAAATACAAATATAAAACACAATTAAAAAGGTAGGTATTGAATAAGATAATAATAACAATAATAATAATATAAGACACTAAATATATAAACGGTATTTCGTATACTTAGTAAATATATGCATATGTAAAGTATTCCGTTAGCGTGTCCGTTAGCTCCTCCCACGAGGCGAACGGAGCCAGTCAGCTCCTCCGCTCCCGCTGCTAGTGCTGCTAACCTCCAGACTGCAGCGCCGAGGCGTCGATGCTGGGTGTTGTTCGTGAGTTGCGAGGCGGATCTAAGGATATAGTGTCAGGAGGGGGGGTGAAAAAAAAGCAGCACCGATCGTCGTCTCCTGTGTTATTCGTATACTAAGGCTAGGACCGCTGACGTTTACGGGGGAAACACTCGTAACATGCTTATTACTTTACTGCGTCGTTTGACAGCTAACGCTAGCTAGCGTCGCTAGCGGTACCACCGGATCAAAACAAAGCACACGGGGACCGAGAAGTTGATACTCATACTTGTCACTTACAGACTAACTGTCGAGATCGGAGTCTGGTGGATGTACTTTTCCCAATGTCTAACCACATTGTCTAATTTTATTTGCTGCAACGTTTTGCCGAGAGGAGCTAGACTGACATAGCCCCGACAGTGAGTTACCAGCAGATTTAACCGATTCGTGCTGATCCATCCGTCGCTGGTTAAACTCCACACACAAAGTTGCTCCCAACCTCCCCAACCAAATGTCCGAAAAGAGTTCATCGTCTGGATCAGATGAGGACGTGGACCCAGAATCTGGGCAGCCTGTCGAGCTTGGAGGCGTCCTCAGCAAGGTACAACTTCGATCTATTTGATGGACAATATTTTGATGCATGGCTCCAGAAACTCGCTTCCTGTAGGATAATTGCTTTGTCAAATAACCTCGGCATGCTGTCTGGTTTTCTCGGGTCAGCAGTATCAGTTCTGCTGACCAGATACTATAATACCTTTCTGGCTATGTATTATACAGAGGGTGCATATAAGTACCGCGTTGATTGAATTCCGTTTCCAGTTATATATTGTGTCTTGTTTCTTTTCTTCTTCTTCTTTTTATTATAGTGGACTAACTACATCCATGGATGGCAGGACAGATGGGTGGTGCTGAAAAACAACACTTTAAGTTATTACAAGTCAGAGGATGAACGGGAGTACGGCTGCAGGGGCTCACTGTGCCTCAGCAAGGCCGTCATCACAGTAAGTCTCTGACATGGATAACGGTAGGCATGTGACTAGTCAGTTGCATAGGAGGAACTTGTGTTCCTTAAAGCCTTCATGGGAAACTATGTTTTTGTATTGAAACTGCTATGGCTGCTGGTTACTAACTCACTGTTATCTTGAAGGAGAACTCTGCAGTCCTTGAATCCCAAAGATAGAAAGATAAATATTAACCAACAATGAGACCATTGATAAGATCACAATTGGGATAGCAGACCTGGACATTCTTGTTTCACAAACAATCTAACTAAGCAAGCTAAACTTGAAATGCTAGTAGTTATTACATAAGCTACTAAAAATCTAGCTTCCTCTTGTCATGTAAGATCAAACCACACACTGGTAACTTTTGTTCAGTGATTCTGTTTCTGCCCAAAGGACACTGTAGTCTCCCTATGAAGGCCTCCTGCTGGGTAGATAAGCTGAAATCCCACACCCTGGTTAAACATTGGCCATTCTTGTTGAGCATGCCACAACCCAGTACAGAGGCCAGAGAAATGGTTTTACTGTGATTTATGCAATAGGATTAAATGGCTCAGCTCACTCGGTTACTTCCCTAAAGTGAAAGCTTCTCTGTAGTCTTTCGAGGGAGTATTACGCCAGTTTGTGGCTTCCCAAATGGATCCCCAGACTAGGCGTTTGTTTTTTCTGCTTGTTACTTGAACTAAAGCAGTGCAACCTGTTTGATTGCACTTCCTTATCACCAAGCTAGTATGATCCTCACGCATCGCCCCCCTCCCCTCCCGTTCTCCCAAATAACTGAAAGGCAGTGCTGTCTGAAGAGACTGTGGTATTAGAGGTGAGGAATGCAGAAACAAGCCTCTGCTTTTCCTCCTGCTCAACATTAGTCTGTTATTCACCAGGCTACTTCAGACACACACTAGACTATGCTCTCAGCGTTGACAAATGTGCAGGAAATGTAGCCACCTGACAATTCCTACCTTGGGCTCAGGTCCAGTGTTAAACTGTCAAGTCGGTGCAAGCCATCCGTCTAGACTGAGATTGGGTTCTTTACGCTCCTATTTGTGCACACTTTATTTGCAATCTGACTTTGTTGCTTTAATAATAATAATAATAATAATAATAATAATAATACAAATTCAATGGATGAATCAGCAAAATCTATAAGACAGAGTGGAGCCAGCAGAAAACGTCACAACGTTCAGTTGATTTCCAGGTTTCTAAAGAGCAACCCCACCTTCCATGTTGTCAGAGATGATGTAGTCAGGAGTCAGTGGCCCATGCAATGGAACACAGAGGTCTCTAGTTGTACTCTCTTAAGGAGAGGAACACTGGCAGAGGGAGAGAGCGAGGGGATTACAAACTGCTTCGTAAAACACTTGTTTATGGGCCGTGTCCGTGTCCGATGCAGTCTTGTACTGGTGTGGTTTAGTAGCCTAGGCTTCTCTGAGAGAACTACGTCGCTAAAGTGCATCACACATGGTTGGATTTGAGGTTGGCATTGTAGGCCCTACCCTCATTGTGAAAGTTTAGATTTGTTGCTGATTGTACCTTCTGTGTACCATGGGAAAACTGTGTCTGAGGTTGTGGTTGTGTTGATGAATCAAATGACATTACATTGGAACTTGGACACTGATAGCATCTCTATACTCAGTTGTGAGTATAGAGATGTGTGTGTGAGTGTTGCTAATGGCAACAAATAAAACAGTGGGTCATTTAGCAAACGTAATTTAACTGTAATGCTTGATCAGCTGTGGTTTAGGTTCCTTCTAGGGAGGGAGAAATCGGAGAGAAATCAGTGGTGTTGTACTTTACACCCCGGATCAGATTGAATTTTGCCGTGGTCAAATTCCACTTTCAGAGCGAACTGCGAGAATTCACCTCACACGTGAGTTCATGGATTCCTGAGTGGGTTCTGGAAGAAAACTGTGGAGTGAGTGGCGGGTGAGAAGAGGGGAGCGGGGGAGGGAAATAGTTTTCAGGGCTTGGCTCAGTTTGCGGG
>OMNR01003308.1:5463-19272 GCA_900303205.1 Mora moro
TGACGTACCTCCATTGGCATCCCTTGAACAGCTTTCTTCTAAACACACACACACACACACACACACACACACACACACACACACACACACACACACACACACACACACACACACACACACACACACACACACACACAGCATAGCAGCTTAGGTTGATAAGAAATATTTATTCTTCCTCCAATACGGCAGACAGAGGTAATATGCAGTGGAGTCAGATTAACATATTGCAACACATATATTTTTCCATTCATTCGTTGTATAGTACAAAATGTTAAGTCTGCAAAACTCTGTTTATTCCTTTGGAGATAAAGTGGTGCACTATGGCTTCGTCTTTGGCAAAATTACACACTGAAGAGAAGACAAATACTATAATTCATGTTTCCTCTACCAAAGACGCAAATCAAATGCAGTCCGGTGAATAACATTTGTATAAAGATTGCTTATTAGGGAGCAGAAATGGTAAACAAGACAATGGGCATGGGATAAGGTTAAATCACATTAAAGGTAAGATTTAAGATTTGAGTGTAATTTATTCTAAATGCCATAGCCGTCCATCAGCTGTTAGTGAGTGCCATGCTCTGAGTGAATATCATATGTTGACTGCACCTGCCTCTGTAGGACACTATTCAGATGTTAGACAGCTCCTGGCTCATTTCTGACCAATCAGGGCATCTCTTCCTTGATTGGTTTGGGGAATACATCCATCACATGTTTGTCAATCACATGTACGCACATGGCAAAGAAATGCAGAGAAGAAAGGGGCACTCTTTGTGGTTTTGTATCTCTCTGACTGTGTATACGTAACTGTATTGCAGTAGGGATGAAATAATAGCAATATTTGTGTGTATCTAATTCCTCCCTTGTTGTTCTCACTAATTTGAAGACATACATTGTATTTTATTTTATAGAGAGGACCTCACATCATACCTCACAATATGCAAGGCTATTAATAATACTGTTAATCAAACTTTCAATCAATCCTGTTGGCATGCCTGGATTACTGTTGAATTCAACGGGGGGGCATTTGAGTAGTTTGCCTTTAAATCTACTAGTAAATTAGGTTTAATATTGTTATTTTTTTATTGGAGGATGATGAGCTCTGCTTTAGATTCATTATATTTGTTTTACCAACCTCGACTAAAAGGTCTGGAGAAGCGTCAAGCAAAGGGTTTTCTGTATTTCTTTAAGTGTGCCGCTCAGACCTAAAATAATTGCCTAGTAAACTAGGTTTCTGGAATCATAAATGTTCAATTCCATCACCGTTATTACTTTTACCCTATTCGCTCGTACTTTACCATAGTCATATATCATTTTCATGACATTACATTCAAATGTAATTAACTTATCGCAGGATGAGTCAGTCGGTGGGGGAAGACAGGGAACAATGGATGTCTACTTTTATGCATTTAGTGCAAATGGCTGCTTTGTGAACCATGCTGTTGACGTTCTCTGTGCTGCAGAGGTCCGTACCAGTGGAGGCTAGTGACTTTAGAAATTGGGGAGGACAGGAGGCTTTTTTTTTTTCATTTATTCATCAAATAAATAATGTTTTGGACAAATAGTCAACATTCTTGATGATCCCAGAATGTATTATGTAAAAGACCACGAAGAACACACACACACACACACACACACACACACACACACACACGTTGTACAAGTCATACTCTGTGTAGTGTTGGCAAATTTTCATTTTTTTGTGTGACAAATGCAGACTACTTTGCTTATACAAAATTAGCATTCATATGATCATACCATCTAGTAATGATACCCTCTAGCATTTGAAAAACATGCGTGCATGCATGCTCATTTGAGAACAAAATGTATTACACAAAAGATACTCACAGTGCTCTGCTGGTTTGGCTGATTCAGATGGAGAGTAGAGGAGGGGTGTTGGAGGGCTCAACTGAAATAATAGAGTTGATGGAGATGGACAATTGAGGAGTTGGTAGCCCCAGAGCACTGGAGAAGTCTACTCCTCCACAAGGATGGGAGACAGATCACATGTGAAGCTGGATGGATCTTGGTTTAATCCTGTTTTGATTCCACGTTTTATTGGTACAGCAAAGAATGAAATGGGGTCGGCAGTACATCATTCACCACGTCGTTTTCTGGTCCAAATTGCATTATTATTAGCTTTTCCAGCATCTAGCCAGCATAACGTCACCAAAAAGTACATTTTGGATGGACAAATCCAAAAGCATTGTCTATCCCAACACTCAAGGTCAATATTATATTCTGGTTGTTGATTGGTTAGGGAGAATGTCCTCTGTTGGAACATCATTTTATGTGTTTTGGCCAATGACAGAGGAGCACAGCAGGAGCCCGTCTTCCTCTGCCCCCCGACCCCCCACCCCAATATATTTGGTAATATATTTGGAACTTTATTTCAACCAATGACTCTTTTTTAAATATTTTGATCTCCCTCCTGCCTCTCAAAAATAGGAGGAGCAACCTCCTCTGCCTCTATGGACCAGCCTTCTTCTGATCCATACATATGTTTGCAGATGGTCTCGTCAGCATATCCACTCCCCTTTTGGCTCTGCTAACACACAGAGCTTTGTTTTGCATATTTGCCATTTTGCCTACTTTGTACAGCCATCAAAAAACATCAAAAAACACTTACCTCAATGGCTTATCTTTCAGCTGTCTCTCTCTCTGTCTCTCATTGTGTTGTGGCACCAATAGTGCTGCGGATAATGGATGCGGTGCTATAGAAACAGCGGCAGCATGTCTGTCTATAGACCCACCTGTTGCTCAGGATGGCCCTCAGAATCCCCCGTGATGTTTAAGTATCAGCCTTGAGTCCACAGTGGTTGAACGACACCGTGACTGTAAAGTCACAAATGCTTCCTTCTGATTCCCATAATGTTGAACATCGTAATCCTCTGAGGGTCGTTCTTCCCTCAAGGTGCATTTCCTCTTACATGCTCACTGCCATCGGCGTTCTACTGTGTGAACGACAGAAGGAAACACATATTATATTATATTATCGCGAGAGGATGGGACTCGGGAGACGTACGAGTACTTGACGAGTAAAATCTGTTATTTTTTCCACAACTGAAGATATTCTCTGAATCTTGTAGGTTACATTTGAATCCACAGGGGTTAAACTATTGAAACTAGAATGTCCCCAAAACAGCTTGCATTCTCCCATCCAACAAAAGTAATCGACAATTAGTTTAAAACATTCTAACAAAATTGTGCTTTAATCATGTGCATATTGAGCCATGGCTGAGCCTTGTGATGGGCATGACTGGGTTTTGCTCCATGCTATCATGGTAATATCAATCTTTAGGACTATACCTGAAATTCTTTGGCTACAGGACACACAGGTTATAATGGTGTCTGGAAACTCTGTTATCAGAGACATGATAACAGTATTCATTAGTATGTCTCCCTTTGGAGCTAAAGTCAAGTATTTGTCGCCCTTTTAGTGGTTTTGCAATGAGAGAAGGTACGGGCAGTGCAAGCCTTGTGATATGAGGATATAAAAACTGGAATGGGTTTTCAACTGACATGGAAGTGAGGAAATAGACAGCGATATAATTTCGGCCTTAACTATTCCATTTCCAACCATGAATTAGATGTGTTTAAGATAGAATTAGATAGATTTCCAATATTATTGAATTATTATTTAGCAAGATGAGTCCAATGAGTCCGGTGTACGTGCTACAGGTCTCATATCTACAGCTGATTACCCATTTCAATGGGTAGTGTATGCCAATGTATTACCAATCAGTTGACTGTAGCCCTGTAGCTTCACATTGCAGAATGTACCACTAACCGTGACTTCTAGTTATTGATCTTGATCTCAAGTTGATCTTGACTCAACTGTTGCTTGGTTACTGACAGCCTATTCACGAGATATAAAGAGTATGTTTAGAGCTAGGGTATGTGTAAACATTTGAAGAACATTGTTATTCTATGGGTTGGCCATTTTGAGAGAGACAGTTGAACTGAATGTGAGGATTTGTTGAGGATTTAATTTGCTTTGAACCAGTTCTCATTTGGTATTGGAGCTCTGTATAGAGCTATTAGGGATTTTAGTACGTAAAAGAGAACATCTGTCTGAGGATCCCCCTAATGTGAGCATTAGGGGTTTACCTGTAGCTTGAGCAAGATGCCTAAACTCATCCTGCTCCTTAATGACTTAATGTGTCTAAATTCACTGGAAGTTGCTTTGGAAACCATTCCTGGAAAGGTTCCATCGTTGATGTCTGTCGAGCAGTGGTGCAGTCTATGTAACACGAAGGTACGCGCCGTATATACCGACTACGAAAGCTCCGGGGATTTCCGCGTACGCACTTAAAAATGCACAAGGATACGTAACAATATAGTTTACGGCAGGCAGTGCGTAACGTGTGTGCGTGGCATAGTGTGCGGTCGAGCGAGTCAAAGAGCGTGACGGGCAGAGAGTGACGGTGGATGTGAGCGGAGCGGAGGAAAAGGTCAGCGGTGAAGTTGACAATCTGGCGTAACGTATGGAGGCCGTCTGCGACACGGCTCCCTATTTGGACGGGAAAAGCTCGGCGGACGGGCAACTGTGAATGTGGCTCCACCCCAACCGGGCCAAAAAATTACTCACAGGACAAAGGACGTAAGCACATAAGCAAGATAAAGAGTTGACCCGTCCGCGCAAAGATAGAAAAGACGTAATGCCCATGACGCGAAGGAAATCAGTTATATAGCGCCAATGTGAAATATAGCTGTGTGTTCTGGTATATAGTAAGTATACCAAATATATTAAATGTCTCTCAAATTGTACAATATGTAAGCCTACCACGAAATACAACATACAAAGAGGTTAATGAAGGTTTAGATAGAAGCTTACAGGACCGTAAGTTGATGTTGATGAAAATGACAGATTTCTTTCAGATTAGTCTTGTCCTAAAGACTGAACATTGGACAATATGTCACACTATTAGATCGGTGATATTGAGCTTAGGAAGCAAAACAGGGGGAATACTGAACGTCAAACTGAATTAATTTGTGTGTTCCGTCTGTCTGACGCAAACCAAATATATTAAAGGTCTCTTAAACGAATCGATCAAATATTAATTAATTAATTAATATATATATATAGAGTGTAAAACTCAATAGTGTGACAATCGGTATAAGCGCAGAGTAGTGTTCTCAACCGCTTGATTCGTTCCTATAGTAATAGGCGGAGCTAGGTTGGGGGTGTCCTCGTGGGGGTCGGCCCTCGTGGGGTCGGGAGACGTCATGCATAGTTATGCAATTATATACATAAAGCAATTCAACCGTCAATGATGTACAGTTGATATGTGTGCTATGCAGCTGTCTATCCTGCGTATGTTGTTGTTTTAGTTGTAGTTGAGTTAAGCCAACAGGCAACTCAGCAACACGGGTCCCCTTCAAGTCAAGTCAAAGCCCTTGCTATAGGAAGCCAGAGGGTTGGTAACCATGCGTTATTCCCAGATGCTGTTCTGGTGTAGGTTAGTGGAGGTACATTCATTGTGAGGAGGAGCGGTGTTTGTTCATTTCTCTGTTCTCTAAGCTCTGCTGTCTGTCGTTTTAATTAGCTTTGCACTTGTGCCAACTATGAAATGAAAGTCAATCAGCCAAAGATTGATGTATTTAGCAAAAAGCAAACACTCACACTTGCTTACCAGACTCTCCGGATAGAGCGGAAATTGACAAAATTCCAATTTTGTCTTGAACATTATACTTCTACAAACACTAGAGAGATTTTAGTCAGGCTTGACTGATTATCTGGTCCAAGTCTCTCCGTGGATATGCTAGCCTACTTCACAGTTACGTCCGGTAAGGAGAAGATGAGAGAAAGGGTGCACTTCTGTGTGTCGGGTTGATTGGCCGCGTAACAAACATTCACGTTTAAACTGTAAATTGACTGCATTGTTTTTGCGCATGTTGCTGCATGTTGCTGCATGTTGCTGCATGTTGCTGCATGTTGCGCTTTTCTGACCTGTGGCCATTAAAAGTGCTTTACAATTAGTGTCTCACACAGAGGTGAACTGGGACCAATAAATGCCCCTGGACTTTTTGACCCAGACTGGCCGACAAGTTGGAGGGCTTCAACTCACAGTGCTACAGCATGCAGTCCGTCGCTACCACGGTGTGGCTATATAATAATACACATATATATATAATATTGTCCACTGGATGGTTCGGCCTGGAATGAAACGGTAGTTCGGCAATCTTCCCGAGTCCCTTGATCAATGGCCGGTCTGTCCTGGCTGACAAATGTAATACCCAACCGCAGCCTGGGCCTGGGGGGGGGCGGCTGGGGTTAGTTTGCGTTGTATCGGCCCCCATTTGTCAAGCGGCCCACCGGTGCTCCAGATGGCCAGTCCGTTGTTGGCCTCACATTCACCCATTCATACACACGTTCATACATCGACGGTGGTGTCAACCACGCAAGGGAACAGCCAGCTCGTCAGCTCGTGTTCCAGGGATCGAACCAGCAAGCTTCCGGTTGCCAGACAACCTGCTCAAACTCCCGAGCAAACTGCCGCCCATGTTTATGCAATGAACCCGGTTAACAGCCATCCATGGATCTCGATGTCGATGTAGCCAGTATAATTAGAAACCTTACTTAACACTGATTTGTAGCTCACAAAGGTGTTTTTTTATTGTTATCGTAACCCCAGCAAGATGTAATTGAGGTGCATAAGTTACAAAGTTTGAAAGCTGTCCAAACCAACATGTGCTTTTACTTCACTTTACTTGATAATACATCAGAACATCTAACTTAATGCACAACACACTTTTTTCATCACCTAATGAATACATGAATAGTTCTAAATGCAGAAAACCATCTGAGAATTTAGTGTTGATGTTACGATGAACTTGGGGAGATCCAAATGCAAACTAATGAATTAGGAAAGAGATTTATTGACAGGATGTCCAGGGAATGAGGATGGATGAGGGGAAAGTCCGGCAGAGTGTGGTTGTAGAAGCTAATGATTGGCAGATGGGATTGCTGAATGGCAGGCAGGGAGATGAATAGGCAGGCAGGCAGGCAGGTAGATAGGCGAGTAATGGTCCTGTGGCACAGGGAGACAAAGTTAGACGACGAGCCGGATACTTAAGCTAACCATTTTGGTTGAAAGAGTGAGTGTAGAAATGGGGGTAGATATACTACAGAGATGCTGAGGTGATGGATTGCAGGTGTGAAGACGGCTGGACTTGGGTACCTTTCTGTTTCATTCAACAGATGGGTTAATATATAAACTTTCTATCTCAAAGGAACCAATAAAGCGGGACAGAGTCCGTCTTTATTGGAATGTCCTTTGACGAAAGGCAAACTTTCTGACCTGGTTGATAATCGGGTGCAGGGGTCCAGTGGCAGTCAGCGAGGCGCTAGGTACAGTCAGCAGTGTGGAGCAGAGCAGCACGAGCATCCCTCAGACCTTGCGGCAACGATGGAGATGTGCCTGGACCGACGGGACAGCAATCTCCTCTTCCTGACCAGGAAACAACGGAGGTCGATAGCCCAAGGACACCTCGAAAGGAGACATAGCGGTAGCTGCACTGGACAGGGAGTAAGCGTATTCAATCCAGGTTAGTTGGTTTGCTCCATGAAGAGGGGTTCCTGGCGGCAACACAGCCTGATTGGCCCACTCCATCGCTAGGCCTCTTTCTCAGGTTTTTTCTGAAAATAACATACCCAAAGTAAATATCCACTACTATGTAAATAAAGATGTCTCAATCACTTGTGAGATTGTTGTGCAGAACACCAGAACAAGAGCGTCTCTTCAGTTCCAAGAAGGCCTGTTCTGCCTTGGGAGTCGAGGAAAAGGAAACAGCTGAAGACGTGAGTTGGGTGAGTGGCGCTGCTACCCGACTGTAGTCTTGGATGAAGTAGTAGAAGTTGGCAGAACCAAGAAAACGTTCTTGGTTCTGCCTGAATCTTTTCAGGATCCGTCTTCACCTGCCCGCTCTCGATGATGTATCCCAGGAAACTGGAAAAAAGATACTGACGTGGACCTCGCATTTCTCTGCAGTGTACGAACAGTTTGTTCTCCAGGAGTCTGTGTAAGACTTGCTGAAGAGAGAAGATCAGGATGTCATCCAGATACACAAAAACAGATCGGTTTAAGAAGTCCCTGAGCATGCATAAGAGCCTGGAAAAAGAGTTCGACTCTCAGCCCAGAGGGGGCGGATCATTCTCGAGGGGCCCTTCTGATAAAGTCATTCTAAAATCCAACTGTAAAATAGCTGACATATCCTATCCTATCCAATCCAAAAACACAAATTGACACTTATTGAGCCAAACATGCCTAAGAAAACATACAGTGAAGGCACTTTGTCAGACAAGCTTGTTCTGAAGAACAAAGAAAAGAGAACAGGTTGTCAGTCGCGTTCAAATGTCCCAACACGGAGGACGGCACGCAGCACACGGTTCAGCACCACTGCTGACAGACAGCAACAGTCCCACTTTTAGAGAATCAGTATTTATTCACTCTTCAAGCTCACATTTTCAGTCTGTCTTGGGGATCTGTGCGAGTTGTTTCACTGGGTTATTGTTTTAGTAGTGTTTTAGTTCACTAAAATCCAGTATTAAGGGAAATGGGAAATCATCCCATCATAGGTCACACTTTATATTCTGACACAGACTGTGTCAGCACCGTCTCAGACAGCGCACCTGGCCCGTCTGCGTTCAGCACCACCGCCGATAGACAGCGACAGGCAGACAGCGTTCAGCACCAGCGGTCTTCATCACTACAAGGCCTATTGAAATATAAAATAGACACAGCGGTCTTCATCACTACAAGGCCTATTGAAATATAAAATAGACACAGTGGTCTTCATCACTACAAGGCCTATTGAAATATCAAATAGACACAGCGGTCTTCATCACTACAAGGCCTGTTGAAATATCAAATAGACACAGCGGTCTTCATCACTACAAGGCCTATTCAAATAGACAGAGAAACTCCAATCACATTTAAATGACAGCAGGGTTTTCTAAAAGTCTGAGGTTCGGTAAGGACGGGTCTACTAGGTGGGATGGACGGCTCAACTCGATCAGCGACGAGCAGCCATAACGTTTGGAATATTTGATGTTGTTTTTTTGACTGAGTTAGAAAGATATTGGATATTCAACAGATATTCATGATCCTTAATATAGTGATCTAAAGCGGGGAGCAAAAGGGACAATCGGCAGTGAAAGTCCTGGTGGGTCTGATATGCTGCCGGAATAACAGCGCTAAACCGAGGCAAACAAACAGGCGATCTCCGGTCAGGTCCCGGCGTGTCTAGTGGCCACCTGACGGGCTTCAGAGCAGAGGCTGCCAGGCGGTGGCACTTCCCTCCGAGTCGGTGGCCAACTTTGCATTCAGTCCCCAGCTCTGCATTCAACCAAAGACAGGGATGTATTACTTATACGCACAATTGGGGGAAAATATCATGCATGTCGAATGTCCGATAGCCCACCACTAACATTTTAGTCCCACCTCATCTGGTCAACGAAAACAAAACCTACATTTCGTCATAGTATATATTATCAAAGATCTATTTCTAGCTCGTCAACGTCTCGTCTTAGTCATGGAAAAAAGCACTTTTCGTCCTAGTTTTCATTACGAAATTGACACTGGCTAGTTGTGAAGCTAGTGATAGGCAGGTGGGATTTTTGAATGGCAGGCAGGGAGATGAATAAGCCGGCAGCCAGGCGGGTAGATAGGGGAGTAATGATCCTGTGGCACAGGGAGACAAAGTTAGCAACGCGCCGAAAATACATTCGAGATATATAACTTGACTACACAAGTCAAGGAGCAGGAGCCGTAAGCTAACCACTATGATTGAAACTTGATCTGGCGAAGAGTGAGTGAAGAACCGGGGTAGATATACTGTAGAGTTGATGAGGAGATGGATTGCAGGTGTGCAGCAGCAGCAATGGAGTGCCACGCCCACAACACACAGACACACACACACACACACACACACACACACACACACACCAAGAGAGGGAGACAAACAGACAAGCACAGGAGACACAAGGGAAAGAAAAACACAAGGAATAAGGCACGTCCGTGGCCATGACGGTTGCACTTCTGTTCTGGTTTATTAATTATTAGAAACTGATCCAGGTAGCAATCAAAAAGTGCCAAAAAGACATCATTATGAAATAAGCATTATGTGAATCGTAAGTTGCTTGAGGGTCCATCAGCCAGGTCTCCTAGATCACCCATATATATTAGTTATGAGCCTAGTTACTGGAGCAGAGAAGGGAATAAATATTCAATTCTGGTGAGAAGCAACATCATCAGTTTAATGGCCAAAACACACATTCTGTGTAAGTGGTTCCTTGACTGCTGCAACACCCCTGTTAACCAATACAGCCATCTTCACAGGCACGTGAATTGTACCACATCAGTGCAGATAGTGAGACGGTGATAGTTACTTACAAACACACTTTGTATGTTCTTGCGACCATAGCAACATACTTGAAATGTTGTTGTTGTTGAAGTGTTTTTATTTGGAGACTTTGAAACTGTGTTTTTCTCGATACCCACTCCAAGTAAAAACCATACAGTGACCTTGACAAAAAACGCTAGAAACCTTTGCTATGACACACCATTCATCCACCACACACACACTTAGAGATACTGATGATAATAAATATTCTGTTATCCTTAATGCCTGTTCAGATTTATTCATACAGACTGGGAAACACATTCACATACTTAAACCTAATTCCATTTTTAAAATTAAAGTAATACATTTCAATAAATAACCACAGTGATTTTGTGAGTTAGTGAATTAATATCTTGTATTTTATTGTAAATGTGCTGTGAAAACAAGAAGAGCGCATTATTGAGAATGCCCATGTAAATGTCAACCTCACTATGAACAAATAAAGTAACCCCTTTCAAATCTAGCATTCAGGTTTA
The DNA here is from genome assembly GCA_900303205.1 of Mora moro. Taxonomy (NCBI): domain Eukaryota; kingdom Metazoa; phylum Chordata; class Actinopteri; order Gadiformes; family Moridae; genus Mora; species Mora moro. The sequence goes on from OMNR01003308.1 coordinate 16,344, forward strand.
TATGACAGACTCATCTGAGCAGTATGCATTACAACACAGGATCCACAATAATAATAACCTTCATTTATATTTATTATTATCACTTTTCTTACAAAGTAGTTACAAAGTAGCATATTTCTTCGCCCACACCTGTCCACCAGCATTTTTAGCTAAGAAGAAGGGTTGGTGAAGCAGTTGTGTCGTTTAAGTTTTTACTTTGGAACGTCAAGCCTTGCGCTCAGGGTTGATGAGGCGATGCGCTCATCATGGACAGCCAAAGTCATGTCCACAAAACTATCCAAACTTTCTGATCTCTTTTTTAATGGTATTTTACATTCTGCGTTATGGACGTGACCGTTATGGACATGGCCGTTACCGATGGGACCGCCTTGGTCCTTTCACTAACAAGTGTGGAGTGAAGAATGCCGACGGCGAGGTCATATAGGGTGTGTCGTGACACACGGTCAGGGGAAGAGGTGACCCAATTGCTCGTTCCGAAGAGCCGCCAGGAAATGGTTTTCCAGGCGGCTCATCACAGCCTAATGGCCGGTCACCTAGGCTGCGATAACACACTTGATCGGCTCATGGACCCTCTTCTATTGGCCGGATATTGACGCAGACGTACGTACGGTGGTGTGCGTCCTGTCATGAATGTCAGTTTGTAAACCCTCCGGCCACCCCAAAAGCGACGTTGCTCCCACTCCCATTAATTGAGACCGCCTTCAAGAGAATTGGCATGGATCTCGTCAGGCCAATCCATTCATACCAGCGCGTACCATCCCCAGACAGGCGGTCCGGTGGAACGGTTTAACAAGACCTTAAAGTCCATTCTGCATAAGTTCATGCGCGACGATAGCCGCAATTAGGATAAATGGCTCGAGCCTCTATTATTTTCAGTTTGGGATGTGCCTCAGGCCTCCACCAGGTTTTCCCCGTTTGAATTATTGTTTGGCCGGCGCCCAAGAGGTGTATTGGATCTTATTAAGGAAAACTGGGAGGAGGGTCCAATCATCAGCAAAAGCAAGATTCAGTACGTCGTACCTGAGAGCAAAACTCACTGCACTGGGGCAGATTTCACAAGGGAATTTGGTCCAGGCCCATGAACGTCAGCAACGGCTGTATAATAGAGTACTCTGCTGAGACGATTCGCACCGGGAGATAAAGTTATTGTGTTACTTCCTACGTCCAGCTCAAAGTTACTCACCAAGTGACAAGGGCCCTTTGTGGTGATACGGCGAGTCTGGGACGTCGGCGATGAGGTTGCACGGTCAACCTCAATCTCCTTCAACTTAAACATTAAGTGCAGGAGGTGGAGGGCGTGGATCGCCCAGTGCTGTACCTCAGCTGCCAACTCTTGGACCGGGAGGTGCAGCACAGTGGAGAAGTCTGGTGGGCATCCGGGGGGCGGTCGACGCCCTACTTTACCACCTCCTGGGACGCTCATTCACCCTCTGCTCGGACCACCATAATGTCACTATAGGAAGGAAACAATGTGGCTTTAAAGTTTTTTATGTGTCTGATAAAGAATGTGAGAATGCAAAATACACTTTTTATGAGAACATAAATTACTGTTTGGATAAATGTGCCCAAATGCCCCCAAAAATGTAGCTTTTGCTGAATGTACATTGCTATCTGGAATGAAGACATTAATCATTTATATTCCTTGAGAAAATGGATTGTCTTTTGTATTACATTCAGAAAGTGATGGCAGTTTCAGTCATACATCTTTCTTGTTCAGGGTGTGTACATGCAACTGTTCACACTTTGATTAGTGTTATTAATTTGTTAAATACGAGCCTCCTGAACTTTCTGTTGTCTCAACAGATTACAAATTGGTTACTTGGCGATTAAAGACTTAAGAGAGAAGATGAGCGACAACAAATCATATTTAGTGGATATACACAAGAGTACAGATTGAAGCAGTTATTATAAAAACTGGACAGGGTGGAAAGGGATTAACAAGAATAATTAACCATGATACAAACTGGTTACATATCTATATAATCTATAACATCACCGTTGTTATTACATGGTAATATAATATTGTACTTGCATCTACAGACCTATGTAGCATTGCCCATTATACAATAATACAGGAACATGCATACTCAATAATGCTGTGAAATAATGAGTATATCTCATATACATTGTAATGAACAAATCAACACTTTTATCCTGAACTTACACTCAAGCAGTCAGAGAAATAAACTGCCTGTATTGCAGCATCAAAGGATGGACTTCACATGCACAACTGCTGCCAGAGGCTCCAGTGACAGAGCAAGGGAGAGAGGTAAAACTATATATATATATATATATATATATATACATAGTTATTTTGGAAATTATTTTGTTGAAATGATGTGTGAGCAGTTTATGTTGTTGCCTGGTCGATACGCTCATCAATTGGCTGCCTCATCGTGGAAGAAGGACAGGATACACTTTCCTTGTGATAGAATAAACACAGACAGAGAGACAGAGAGAAGTAAATTGAAAGTAAATTGTCTTCACGCAGTGTATTTATTTTGTCGTCTTAAGTTGTAGTTATCTCTTACCAAAACAGCCCACTCACACCAAACATCAGTGAAGTTGAAGAAAATGGGAAATATCAAATGCAATCGTAGGAGCAACCATGTCAATTATAATCCTGAATAAACAACGACCTCCCATTGGTTGAGGTCACTGCTGATGCTCTGTCACAATAGTGTGGTCAGTATGTCCACAGTGGGAGTGTTGGAATGAAAGCTGTAGCCTTCATCTTTATTGTCAAATGTTTAATCATCAATCTTTGTGGCTGATCGACAGCCAAGCAAAGAAATAGCTTCACTCTCATCCGATCTGTCTCTAGCGACATGTGAATATTTGAAATATACCTAAGCACATTGCAGCAGTCCAAAGTAAAAATAACCCTATATTTATTTATTTATTTATTTATTTATTATTTTATATATTG
>OMNR01003341.1:3083-15782 GCA_900303205.1 Mora moro
TAAAATAACTGAAAAATTCCTCCGCCCCTGAACTCAATCTCATCCACAGTCAGGGTCATCAATGGTGCGGCCATATTTGAATCAGATGTCTAGACAAACAGTTTGCCAATGGAGGGCCACACTTGTTGTCAACAGACGATAATAACAAAGGAGAACTCGACATCTCAGGCCAGAAATGGAATGAATTGAAGCATTCTACGCAGTGACTTTGCTCAGAAAAGAGGCCACAGAAAAGCTCCCTTTTTATTCACCTGGAGAGATGGAAAGTGAAAGATGATGTGGGATAGGATAGTGCACTGGAAACCCGAATGCTCAAATTATTTAATTGGAATAAGTTGTGAAAACTTGAGAACAGACTTAAACATGTTGAGTTCCAATAAGTGGTCCAATAGGTGGTTTTATACATGATAACAATATATTCTAATATACTTATTCTATTCTAATAATGATACATCTGTTTTCATTTGGTGTGTCTGTGCACTCTTCAGTAACGAAAACGTTCCTTTCTCCGACAGTTATGAAATCGGAGGTCAGCTGGTGACAGACCCCAAGGACGTCCTTCTGTAGTTAGGCTTTTGAATGGAATACATTCCGTCGAACACAGTGGAAAACAAAGTTTCAGTTTTCTAGCATTGTTACATGTGGTGCTCACGGACCTGACAGTCAAATGGGTCACCGTTGTATAACAGTTTGTGTCGTCAAGTATAAATTAACCATGTGTAGGATGGGACCGCTTGAAATGCAAATCGACTTGTCACCGCGACTTCTTGGTCTGAGTCCAGAGCTTCAAACTGAGCAGAATATTCCCCCTTTCGATTGGCGTCACAAAAGGATGGCGCGGGTTATCAGGTAAGCATGAATAGTCTGCTTTCCTGTTAACCCCCTCCTGAAAAGAATAACATTTGAAGGGTAAAAGCTCTTTTAAATTTGGATAAGATAAAGGAAGACTTATAATTGGCCAAATAATTATCCTTTGTACTCAAATTCTAATATTGCGTTATGAACCAAGACGATGCCTATATTAGAAGTGTGCCTACTTAAAAATAGTATGTGTTGGAAAATAAGTATTTAACTTGGAAATATTTGACCAAGCAGAATAAATTAATGAGGAGCAAAATGTGTGAAAATGTTGTCGGGTAGAAAATAGAAAAGAATAAAAGCATGCAAAGAATTACAAGAAGAGAAATAAGAAAAAAACAAAGAAAAACTCCAGCCGTAAGACTTGTGAAGATTTTGTCGTTGAATAAAATAAGAAACAATAAAGGAATATAAATAGATTGTTTAAAACCCACGCCGAGAGAAGAATAAAGCAGTTAGTTTTTGTTTATAGTCAAATTCACTCTAGAGATTGTATATATATATATATAAATATAAAAAATAGGCAAGGCGTCAGTCTCAAGCGGAAACAATTAGCGATAACTAATTTTGAACTAATTTTGACGAGCATATCTACCAACTGTTATATATGTCTGCATGACAATTATATCACGAGGAAACAAATCAGTAAGCTGCAACAGAGTAAACCTGTAACGTAAATGTAAATCAGAACAATGATTTGTTTTGCGATTTTAGAGCATAAAAAAGCATAGACATTTAAAGCATATTCCATCTGCAAATACAGCAAATGGAATTGGGAATCTGGCTACTTGCCTACCTGCTGTTGTGTTAAATATCGTGTGGACTCCCCCTCTCCAGACAGGCTCATTGACAGTGAGAGCATGCAGCAATGTCCACACAGTCTGTATTTATCACCACATGGACTCCGGCTCTCCTCTGGAAGGACTTGATGACGGTATAATTTAACCTTTTGTTTGTGCAGTCACGACAGATATGTCAGATATTGATTTTATGTCTCGATTCTTGCCATCAGTGTCGTCGATATTTTAGAATTACACCTGATAGCAAAGAAATGGGAATCTAATTTGCTGGATGAATGTTCCAGAAAGTATACGTGAACTAGTCAATATTTGTGTTTACGGTAGAACAACTACCAATATGAGAAACATTTGGTTTTCCTCCAATTGGAAGATTTGAGTGTAGGACAGATCCTATACGTTAAGGAGAAAGCTGAGTGAGTCCACAATAAAAGCAGTTGAAAACCAGATGGGTTAGCAGTGCCGTCCCTACACAGCCTGATGCACCGCCAGCACCTCGGACCAGACCAGCTGCCCTACAAGCTGACCCAGTCCCTCCACCGGTGCACCATCACAAAATATCAATATCACAAAACGGAACCGGATGAACTACCCTGACACTGCATCTTACTGCGTATCCAACAGACGCAGTGAGTTACCTGCTGTATTTACAATATCAATGTGTTGGAGGTGCGCAACCTCCAACAATATTCTAGGGACAAGAGGGAGAAGAAGGAGGAGAGGACATGGTTAGAGGGCGTGCTCCGGAGACGGGGCACCCCGACCCAAACACCAGGCCCCAGGAGAAGGCAAGATGGAAACAATCCAAGGGAAGGGGCGCGGTAAGCGGCCGGTGTCGACGGCCGTGGACATCAGGACCGGAATCGGTAAGCGGTGGGGTTGCCACGGTGACGACATGTTCCCACCCGGTTAATAAACTCGTGACCGGTGACAACACCGGTGTTACCGATGACACTGGACATTTTACAGGAAAAGATATTCGTCGATGACGCTCGATATCTGTCTATACTTTGATCTTTAACGTTCTATTTTTAGATCTTCTTACTCTGAACAAAATCAACGCTTAAAAGGTTGCTTATTGTTGTTATTTTTGTCGGCTGCTACTTGCCGGAGCCGACGGGCGACGCGTTCGTTTTCTAACTGTAGTGTCAGTCATCTGCAGTATCGATAACACGCTTAGGATTTTACAAATTAGAGTTTGTTTTTCATTTCATGAACGTGGGCGCTGATACGAAAATGAACTAAATGGGTTTTTATTTCTAAAAACCCATAAGACGGTGGGCAAGTAACGTACTCGGTGTATGCCCGACCACCCCTTAAGAGAGGATGCCGTCAATGTATTGCACCGGTTTTAAATTCACGGGGGTATTGTTGTATCGTGTCCAGTACTCTCCATGTACCGCGCCAATTTTGCCAGCAATTAAAACAGACAGTGTTTTATTCAAGATGTGGCGTGCTGTAATGCGAGGGCAATTACAGGAACCAAGATGAGAAGGGCTGGATGTCAGGAGGTCACTGCAAACGCTGGAAAAAGAAGCCAAAGCAAACCCTGAGAGATTAATCTTCACACTCCCAACATCAAAAGGCCCAAGCGTGCCAGAAGTCGTCTTTCTGTCCAACTTGGCCCAAGGAGAGGATCCCTCAAGCCTTGAACATCTGAGGCGGGACATTGTTGATGTAAAGAAGACTCATTAGTAAAAATGATGCAGACCACATTTGCTTTGTGGTGACGGACCACAGTGACGACCTCCCCACTAGTGAAACAGCTCATGGACCTCCGGCCTGCTCTTCATATGCAGTCTGAGGTAATACCGATAGAACTCCTTCGCCTGTTTTTCTTTGTCATAATGTATGTCACATTATGTGTAGTTTTGCCTAATTTGATGAATCTTGAATCCAGACACGCGCAATAAAATCAGTTTAACCATGTATTCTATAGACCCCACAGAGTCCTCAGTACTATATAACGCCTTCTATTTCGGTAGTCGTGGAACTCTTTATGTCTTGTACGTGTCAAACAATACAATTGATTTGTGTGCCTTCAATTCATCCCCGGTGTAAACACTCGGCGTGTCAATCAAATATCTCCCCGGCTCCCGTTAACCGGCCCCCGGTAACCGGCGATTCCACGGGAAACACTGTGTAAGCGACAGCTACAGCAGGGGCGGTCCGTGCGGTCCAATTAAGCGGCCCCCAGTTTGGGGGTTTGAAAATCTGGTCACCCTAGCATAAGGGTCTGTTAACAATACCCCCATTGTCTAATGTCAATTTGGCAGCATAAACATGCCTATCCCCGAGTTACAACTTGTTGTAACTTTTTTTTTTTTTTTTTTGGCTAGCTGGTTTTTCTTCTTTTGTGTTTTGTGCGTCTTGTGAGCAGTCAGGTTCTTTTGCTCATTGTCAATGTTTGTATACAAATAATTGGTCTATATACACACACAATACAATAATGACCATGGAACTGTCTAACTCATTATTTGTTATCCAAAAAATGAGTTTGGAGTTCGCTGGCAGAAAGCCCTGAAGGCAAACTTCTCCCGCGTGTCACAGCCGGTGCTTCCCGGCCGAGGACCCCGAGAAGAACAGTAGCTGTCCTTTACTCTGCCTCCGTATACATGACATTTATAAGATAAGACAAGATATCGTTTTTAAGGTTTAACCCAGATGGCCAAAGGTAGGCTACACACTGCCTTGTTAGTGTTAGTGTACAAATTTGACATTTTACCAGTTTTAGTGTGAGTTATGATGAGTTTATAAGCATGAGTGTATTAAGTTGCTGCCGAACTGCCCTACACAGGTTAAAACCAAATGGTCCAAAGTGTGCTTTTGGATTTGTATTTCAAATCTGAAAAGAAGAGCATGGGCAAAAAATGTTGAATAGAAAAATATTCTCATTGTAATTAAGGCAATCAGTTGCCACACATATTGAAAGTTTTGAGGTACGTGATTCTGTGTTTTATTAAGTCAATGTTTTGAGTTATGGTTAATTATGAAATACTGGGCTTTTATACTTCAAATTATTCAGTTCTGTCAATTTATTGCAATCAGGGGGTGAAGTTCTGAGTTGCATTTACTGAAAATATTTGAGTTGGCGTAATGGGTAATTTAATTTAACTGTAATCAAAAACACATGTGAAACTAACTCCAGATATTTAGGCTCTGATATCCTCCTCCTCCTTTTGAATTTATGAAAAATTGTGGCAACTATTGTGGCAATTGATTGCCACAATAGTTGAGTTCTGCTTACTTATTCGGGTTCACGTGCAGCAGCTGGAGTGTTCTACTCACAGCACGGCTAACAAACTGAGAGGCGCTGAGAGACAGAGGTAGAGCAGGAGGAGAGACAGAGGTAGAGCGAGAGAAAGAGAGAGGGAGAGACAGAGAAGCAAACAAGCTTCCGTCTGGAGCAAAAGCAGAGTGTGTACGTACATGCACACACGTGCACAAACCTGCACACGCTCTCTCTCTCTCGTGCACATGCACAAGAAAAGAAGGGACAAGAGGGCAAACTGTGTGAATAGAAAAGGAAAGCAAAAGATACACAGGTCAAACAATGCCCAAAAAATATTTTCTCTTCCCAGTGTGCACCGATCGAAAAAGAAAAGCATAATCTTCAAAGAAGGTTTGAATATGTTTTTTAAGAACACATTAAAACGAGTTATGCATAAAAACCTGCAAATTACCATACGTAAGAGGCCGGCTCTGTTATTATCAAAAGAATAAGAGTGAAGCGGGCACAACCAGAGGCACAACTTAGCGAGAGGAAAAAACAAAAAGGTTAGTAGGGTCGCTGTTTCTTGACATAATAAACTCGCTGAGCTCGCCAACCCCTACAGTTGCAACACCGTTATCTGACAGTATTTTTCTGTCAATCACAACAAAAATGAGTTCACGTCGAGGTGGGGTCCGTGTGAAGACCGGCTTCAACCCGACATGTCGGATAAACAAAGTGCACAATACCGTGCAACGAGGATCTGTAAACGCTCTCAAGCAAAGCCGCGTTATGGTAAAAGATTTCATGGCTGAATATTCAGCTGATTTAGATTTCAGAGACTTCTCCTCGAGCGAGACTCGGTTAGACACAATAACAAACAGACCGGGTCAAGCGAAAGGTAAAGAAGAAAAGTTGTATTGCTTTGTAGGAATCCTGTCCATAATGTTGCCAAACAATTTGAGCCTGTCAGTGGCAAAAACCTTTAGAGGACGTACATTTACGAGCGCATTTGCCCCAAAGGATTCCAGGTTGAAAAATCCCGAAGTTGTCTTTTAAGTGAGTTTTGCATGTTTTTGTACAATTTGTCTGTGTTGTGTACTCCTTGTATATATTTGAAGAGGGTGTCCAGTGCATGACCCCTTTCTGTGTTGTTTGAATCTACAATGTTTGATGCATTAAAGAGTGTCCCTAAAGTTCCCTTTTTCCCATTTTAGAATACGAGAAAGCACTACAAGGCAAAGCAGGCCATGTACTTTCTTTTGTATGCAGTCCTAGATAAAGTCCTGGGTTCGCCCTGGAGCCGACATGTGGGAAGTAGTCAGACATTGTATATCGGCTAGGGGAATGTGTGAAGTATTCACATGTTGCTGTATACATGTATAGCATGTGCTCTTAAATGAATTCTTCCCACAGTGTACAGCAAGCAACAAATTTTCCCTTAGGAAACCTCTCGGAAAATGACTAAACCAGTGGCGCAGCTAGAAAGGAAATTTCAGCTGGGCCTGAATAAAAGTGGATGGGCCACACAATTCATTCCACAAATAGCTGAATAGCATTGACCGTACATTACAAGCGTGAAAGTGTTCTGCTATGCATTGGCCTGCTGTGTGATCAAACTGACATCCCTCAACAGCCCTAAAAATCAAACCAACCTGCTCCTCCAATCTTCGTTTTTAAAATAAGAACCTTGCAATGGACATTTTGCCATTGCTGGGTTAACTACCAGGTTACTCGTTTTTCAGCTTAGCTAGCAAAGCAGCTAATTGGCACACTGTGGTCGATTTCAGTTGGCAACGCCATTTAAACAGCCAATCAACACATGATTAAATGACAAATCATTTTTATTGGTTGAAATAAATAATAGACAGATTGTTGCCTCCGATCAGTACCAAAATAATACCCCCTGCCCTGCTTTACAACAGTATGGAATGAAATGCTGAATATGACATATAAAGAGATAAGGAATGCAAACCACATAGGGGTTTCACAGAATAGTTGACTATCAAAACCAAAGTAGTCGACACTGTGCATCGTTGTAGACTCATCGTTCATCTCTGACCCAGAACGTGTCCTGTTCACCACATTACAGTATGCGTTGCATACTTTTTCTGTGCCGCAAACAGGAATACGTGCGCAGAATAGCATAAAGAATTCCAGCTCGGTTGGAAAATGGATGTCCAGCAAATGGTCCAGGAGACCGTGTTACAGAAGCTCCTGGATATGGTTGCGATTTGAGGTTCTGTTTGAAAATCAGTTTGAGCAGGATGATAGGCACTGATGCAGTGAGTTATGCTTTGTTTTTGTTTACATCTATTGATAATGTATCACTTAAATAGAAATGGCAGCAGCCAAATATAACTGTTCTTTATTGTAAGAGTGAAATAGACTCTATTTGACTCTGTGCCTATTTTATTTAGTTGTGCTCCTAAATATGTTAACTTAGGAGCAGAGTGCTCACAGGGAAAAAAGTCAGTGCAGAGCCCTGAACAGGCAAAGATATATTATATTATATATTATATTAGTGATATAATATTAATGTAATATTTTGTGGTCACGCTTGAGAGATACAGACTGGGAATATTGTCCTGGTGTATATGTGGCAGGTTGTCTAATCAGGAGATGATGACATTTCATCACGAATAAATACAGGTCTATGTTCACTTCTTTTGGCCATCTGTGGTTGAAACAATTCAAATTAATTAAAAGGCTTGGGGATAAAGACGTAGTAAAGTGCCAGTGTTTTTTTTTGGTTTGTTTTTTTAATTTCTTAACATACTCGCTACTCAAGCAATTCTTTCAGTAAATGCTTTTGTACTCTAACTCCAGTAGTTATTTTGATGACTACTTCTACTACTTGAGTACTTGTTTTTGCAAAGTTACTACTTTCTACTTGAGTCGTTTTGGGCTTCTCTACCCACCTGCTACCCACGTCACTGGAACTAGAGAAGAGAAGCCCAGTTTATAATTGCGGCATATGGCCATGCACATGTGTGGCAGTAAAGTCAAATAAATAACCCTCATCCTTTTACATGTTTATCCATTAAAACAAAACCTGTCACGATCACACTTCAGAAAGTGTCGGCACTCTTCAGACTTCACCGTTATGGCGCACAAAAAAAAACACTTTCTTAAATTGCCTGCGATATCTATTCCCACAGGACTAACAGGATACCTATCCACCAAATGAAAAAGCCTGGGTATTTCTGGCTGGGAAATGTACTTTTCAGACAAAAAAACAGGGGGATTGAAATCACAGGAGTAACCACAGGTAATATTTCCAATTACTGCGCATTCGACGAGAAGTGTTGGTAGTAATGGAAATAGATTCTATTACAGTTCGTAAACAATTTGGTAGTTGATACTTGGCAGGAGGATTCGGTGGTGGTGGTTGGAATTGATGAAAAGACAAATAATGAGTTAGCAAAACAGAAGAGAAAAAGTTAAAAATGAATATGTTGCATGATTAAGAGGCTTAAGCTAACTGATTATTTTACTAAAACGGGGTACCGCTTCCTTTAGGAGGAATATAACTAATATTAGGTATTAGATTATACTATGAAGATGAATTAACCTAGCCAATTTCATCTAGCTGAAGTTGAAGTTCTTTGTTCAAGTCAGTGATTCTACAAGCTATCAACCACGAGCACTACTTCCTGCTTTGATTACAATTACATTCATTAACACAAACAAAACAACAAAAACCTGACTTAAGATTAACTCGGTTTTAACTGTATGTAGATTTGCATACTTTTACCAGAGATGGGGACTCGAGTCGCCACACACAGTGACTTCAGACTTGACTTGAGACTTGAAATCAAAAGACTCGAGACTCGACTCAGACTTGAGATTTGGGACTCGTGAACAATCTTTGTTTTATTTCAATTTTATTCTATGTTTTTTTTTTTGTGGGCGCACCAACATTAAGGAAATATCTGACGCTAGCTATGCCCTGTTTAAGCAGACCGGATGGCATGCAGCAGATGATAGGATGCTCATTACAACCATAAGAGACTTGAGACTTGACTTGGACTTGTGACCAAAGACTTGAGACTTGACTTGGATTTGCCCCTCAAAGACTTGAGACTTGACTTGGACTCGAGCTAAAAGACTTGAGACTTGATTTGGACTTTTTGACAATGAGCATCTGTGGCTTTTACGCACAGCCTTGGTAGGTACTTGGCAGTCTCGGGATCTCAGTCATTTTGAAAAGGACAATCTCAAAAGAGTGGGGTCTTGAAAAGAATACTTTCTCCAAAAAGGATGAAAGCTTGAAAAAAAGGGACTTTCTCTGGAAGGGAAAGCACAAGGAGCATGCAGGCTCCAGCATGAAGAGGATGAGACAATGGATGTCCTCTGACTTTTAAACAGTATTTTGCATCATCTGATTTGGCCTAATGATGAGACACTGCCTTTCCCTAGTTTATTACTAGCTGGACCATACCCGCGGGAAGTAGGGGTACTTTTTTTGTAAAAAAAAAAAAAAGAAGTCTTTAAATACAAACATTTTGTAATTTATTTCGATTACATATATATTTTAATGATAATTTCTGAATACTCGATCATGTATTTGCCAATATCAAATTAGACATGAATATTGAGATGATGCAAATTAAAGTTTACATTTACATTTACTAGACCAGGGGTCGGGAACCAATGGCTCGCGAGCCCAGACAATTTTGAGTTGACATCTTTTAACAAGATTAACAAGTAATAAATAATTATACTGTGTCATTTTAAAGTAAAACATTTAACAGAAATTAGTTTTGAAAATAAAATTCTAAATATAAAATATTCCGATCTATTTTAATCTGTCGACACCGCCACTCAGTTTCCATTGGATAATGCGGCACGTGACGGGTCGTTGTAAGGTCAAGAAACTAAACTTCCCTCCTTTTTGTCAGCTAGCCAGCTAGCTTATCTGCTTCAACCCTTACGACGGAAAAGATGTCGAAAAGATGAGGATTACCGTATATTCCAGGCCGCGTGGACAGAGGAATTTGCCTTTGTGGAGAGAGCAGTATGTTTAATATGCGATGATGAAATTGCATCGATGAAACGGTCCAATATAAAGCGGCGTTTTAGAGAATTTCGCGAGCGCGCTGGTCTTTTTTTAAATTCATCCACTCATCCACATGAGTGTGCAGTGGACAAAGTCGACCTGACCATGCATCCCCCGGGGTCTCCATCGGAGACTTTTGAGCTGGAAGTTTGCTGACCTGAAGGCGTCAAGACATGTGGATGAGTGACTTCAAGTCACTTCGTGGGGAGTTGGAAAGACTTGGAAAGAGCTGGCGAGTGGACACAAATGAAAAAATCTTCAACCTGAAGACCAGCTGATCCTTAACGCTTGGGACGAGCTTCCCTGTCACATACCACACAATGCGGCGTGTGAGCATTGCCGTATTGACCATGTTTGCCTCTATATATGCGTGTGAGCAGTCCTTCTCGCATCATGACAAACATTAAGACCAACCTACGCTCACGTTTAACTGATGGAAGACCTCAACGCCCGCGTGAAGCTCAGCCTCGACGCCCGCGTGAAGCTCCGCCTCGACGCCCGCGTGAAGCTCCGCCTCGACGCCCGCGTGAAGCTCCGCCTCGACGCCCGCGTGAAGCTCAGCCTCGACGCCCGCGTGAAGCTCAGCCTCGACGCCCGCGTGAAGCTCAGCCTCGACGCCCGCGTGAAGCTCAGCCTCGACGCCCGCGTGAAGCTCAGCCTCAACGCCTGCATGAAGCTCAGCCTCACCACGTATGAACCGGACTACAAGGCCATCAGCAAAACCATGCAGCACCAGAAGTCGCATTAATAGTAAGTACGTATTTAATTTATTATAGGTTAGCTACAGTATAACAACAATGTCATTAAGAAGAATAAAGATATGTATTATACATAGCGCTTTTATAAGTACTCAGAGACGTGTTATACTTTAAAATGTATGTCTTACTTAAAAAATGCACGCATAAAGTTGCATTCAATTTTATTAAATACTATATGGCTCACAAGGAAATACATTTAGAAATATTTGGCTTTTATGACTCAGTCAAAAAGGTTCCCGACCCCTGTACTAGACTGTCATAATGCCGGTCCAGTTGAATGAAACTTTGTGTATGGCATTGCTTATGCGTCTAGTTAACTGTGGATTCATTCATTCACAAAACATTCACCTAAATATTGTGAATATATAATATAATATGTGAAGCAAAAAAAAAAAGTTATTTTACTTCGCATTAAGCAAAAAAAGGTTGCAGTGACACACTAAGAAAATTAGTTGAGTAATTTGAGTACCAGCCTACTTGCGTTTAAAAGCATGGATTACAATTGTTGGCTAACATTCCATTATTACAGCCGTTCTGTAATTCTGGAGAATATCAGCACCCCTTGTTGAAAACTTCCTCCCACGGTTATGAGCTGGATATACCTATTCTCCTTTTCCGGATTTCCCCAGAAAATAAAGTAACTATATCAGATATAAGGCAAAGATTATTTGATGAAAAATGGATCGTCTCCATGTTAAATTATTGTCTTATTGTTGAACTTTAACTGATATAAGACAGGCATTATAATAACACATGTACTGATTCAATTATGGTTAAATGATCTGCAAACTAAACCATTGAATTGAGGTAGTTTACACATGTGACAAACACCAATCTTGAATAAAGTAACAAAGTAAATAAAGGGCAAATACAAAGTGTATGAATCAACAAAAGATGTGTGACCACATGGATGAACACAATAAAAATCACTTCTACTCAAACAATAAACATGCGTTCAATCAGGTCAGTCAATGACCCTGGACTAAAGTGTGTAATCCAAAGCAGTGCTGCCTGGTACAGCTACAAATATTAGGGTTGTTAGGCACTGAAGGCATTAAAGAGAGGGAGACAAACCAAATAAACAATTGTAAGTATATGGAGGCCTAAGGATACTTCTTTTTTGACCGAATCACCCCACCGCTCCACCTCCTATCAGAAACTGTCACAGAGTTTATTCCTCAATTTAAGTTCTCCAAAGACTTGGTGTTGGCGAGTAAACTATATAAAATAACAGAAAAATTCCACCGCCCCTGAACTCAATCTTGTCTACAGTCAGGGTTATCATTGGTGCGGCCACATTTGAATCAGATGTCTAGACAAACAGTTTGCCAATGGAGGGCCACGCTTGTTGTCAACAAACAATAATAACAAAGGAGAATTCAACATCCCAGGCCAGAAACGGAATGAATTGAAGCATTCTACGCAGTGGCTTTGCTCAGAAAAGAGGCCACAGAAAAGCTCCCTTTTTTTCACCTGGAAAGTGCAAGATGATGTGGGACAGAATAGTAGCAGCTGGAGTGTTCCACTCACAGCACAAAGGGATTGGGTTCGATCCCCGGTGGCAGTAGCCTAACCTGTCGTCGTCCTTGAGCTAGATGTTAACCCCCTGCCTGGTCCATAATTACCTGTATCTAAAAGGCACTCAAAGTAATTTTGGATGAAAGCATCTACTAAATGACTGAATAGTCATAAACCTTTTAAGACTTTTTACATTAAATACACTATAGACCAATACACCAGGCCATTTTATTTTTGTATGTCTTCTAAGCTAACCCATGATTCTCCAATGGTCTCTATACTACTTATCTATGCTAACTTCAGTGCCCAAAATTACCCCCATGACTTGCCTTAACAACATTGCCAAGTGAGTGTGGGTGTCTGATTGATCTAGCTATCTGAGCCAATAGCTAGTGTATAGATCCACTGGAGTCTCCAAGGTCTGCGAGTCTCTGCGCACAGCCAGTATCTCATCTGATCTACTCACCACTGTACTGCCTCTGTACGATTGAATGT
>OMNR01003391.1:7721-20263 GCA_900303205.1 Mora moro
AACACGGAGGCTAGATCATGCGTATGTGAGTGTATAATTGATTAATTAAAGTGATTAATTTTATTGTACGGGGCTAATCGGGAATAGTGCACTTCTACAGTGAGTCCGTGACGGGTCTATGCTTCACACATGCGGACATTCACAGCTATGCATAAAAATATAGCGCTGTTGTATCTTTATGCATAGCATCAAATTCGGACTGTGAAGAAAAAGAGAGCACCTACTTTCTTTTGGTAAGTGGCTCCAGCCTACTGAGGATATTTCGTTGTGACACAGACTCGGAGAGCAGTATACAGTTATTGGTGTCGTTAGTAGCCGACACCTCACTCCAAAGGACCAAGGAAGCTGCCAATGTCCAAATGAGGACAGGCACTGTGTTGGGTCCACATGACACCTGGCAAAGTGACACATGTTTGACTGAGGATGACACACAATAAGCCATTGCTACTTTCGCATGAGACCAGGTTACACGTTATAATGAATATAAATTGCTCAAATGAATTGCATTTTCAGCATTGTGTCCGCTATCCGGCATTCAGTATTGTACATTGGGCCTATTGTTTACACAGTAGGCCTATACATTGTATTGCAGCACATGCGGAAGCAAATATTGCTGACAGAGATAACACACATGTGCGATACCAAAAAAAAGTGAAATAAATGTACCAAAAAGTAATAAAGAAGCTAGTGAGAATGCATGCACGTTATAAATTAGCCACGGTTAGGCATGTATTGTCGTTTCTTACTTTAGTATAGCAACCTGTAGGGGAAAAACACACAAGCTAACAAACTCAGACGACTTTGCCAACCCCTACCTTCATGGATTCTTGTAGATGAAATGCCAAACTATATTAGAAAATGTGTTCAAGTTATTTCCAAGTGTCACCAATTGAGAACTACCAAGTCTGCTAAAAGCTAGCTTCCTTGACTTTGTCTTTGGCGACGTAATCGATCGCGGAGCATCGGTCTCCTCTGTTGTCATGCAGATGAGTGTTTAGGTGGCGATATACTGAGAACTATCGTTATGTTGGTTATAAATTCATACTTCTTCTGTTAGAAACACCTTAATGCTACCATGCAGACTGTCACATACACGCAGGCAGGCAGGCGGGCACGAACGCACGCACGCACACACACATGCACACACACACACACACGCGCGCGCGGGACGTTCGCGGACGAGGAAGTAACCGAGCGCGGAAGTGAAACTAAACACAAGCACGTGACTGAATGAAGCAACCGCGTCCAATGAACACACGCGAAAGCCATCGACAGCCCTTTCGTTACGTGCAGTGCAGTGCAGTGGACGGCAGACAGGGGGCGTGGTCCTGCACGCAGCGAGGCATGCCCGAGTGCATGCCTCGTGTTTCAGATGAGAGAAACGCTTGGTGGCTCTCAGCGAGAGCAGCCGCACGGCTCGACACCGCCATCGTCAGCCGCGGCTGGAAGGACAACACATGTTCAACTTTTGTATTCGTTTTTATTTGTTTGTTTTGTGTTGTCCATGAGTTAGCGGTAGAACAAAATCTCGATGTGAATGCTCTGAGAAAAAGAGGCAGAAGAAGAAGAAGCTACAGTCTCAAGTCAACAATGTTGAACTCAACTGTACTGAAAACCTGTACTGGATACACTAGTTTGAACACGTAAACATCTCAATAACCAGGTCACAATCAACTTTCCAAAAGTGTATTCACACATTCACACATTTATATTTCCTTATAGATACTTTTGAATGAGAATGAGCTTATACATAGCTATACAAACAATTCACAATTTGTGTTGAATGCTATTTTAATCACAACCAATCACACATTTGTAGCCTAATATTCCCTAGTAGTGTCCAACATTAGGCTATACAGACATCGTATCCTACTTCATTTCAGTGGTTGTGCAAGATATTTTTGTCAAAGAAATCTCCATCATGTGGATATCATTTGTAATACTACATCTTTGGCATTGTTACATCCTATTTTTGTTCACATTTGATTATTGTCATTTTTCCACTTGCCCATATATATATATACATACACATACATACATATATAGGGAGAGTGAGAGAGAGATACACACATACATACAACACACAAGGAGTGTAATATTTACCTTATACTGAGTTTAATTATATCAATTGTTAAATAGAAATGTCTAATGTCTAATATCTATGTGCTGTCCAAATAAAGGATGCGAATTTTTTTAAATGACAAATGATTGATAAACGGGAACGATAGTTCGTTTTCGCCGGTGGCAAATCACCATCCCAGTAATCACAACTAAGTCTTGTGTTTTGTTTGTTTGAACTTCACCCTATACTCACGCATTCTTTCCTTTGTTTACAAATCATTTACATGCCTGGCTGTTTTACATGACGGGATTAAAAGGGGGAAAAACTGTCCAAAAGGCTTTTTTCTAATATCTTTTTTATTTTATTATGCATTTTGACAACGAGATAACATAGGCCTTTATGAGAACTTTCGTAAAATTGACCATCAAGACAATGCCAGGATAGTTAGAAACAATTCGTTTACATCTACATCTTTTCTCGAACCCACATAGCCCCACCTGGTCGCCTAATCCAGGATCCAAGAGCCCCATCTAACTCCATAGGATGTTGTTGTAACCTGTAATTTAGAGCCGTTTTGGCGAGAAACGGCAACGACCTGCAAAGAACAAAAATCTGTCAACTTTCACACTTAGTGAATGGATAGTGCGGAGACAGTGGCCCACCCGAAATGATTGTTGTACTTTGCAACTCGTTGCCGCTTCTCGCCAAAGCGGCTTTACGTTTCAGGTTAAAACACTTTCCTATGGCGTTAGGTGGGACTCAAGGTCTGGCGTGGCGGATGAGCAATCACAATGAGCAATTCGTCCAAATGACTCATCACAGACCAGACTCGGTCGGCACACCGCCCAGTATTTTATTGTATATTATTGTAGGGGTTCAGGCTGACGTTTTTAAACCAGCATTTCCATTAACATTTACACACTGGAAATTCCCCCACCGTTTCGCCGCGAACCACAACGTTTGTATAGTCCACGGTCTTGCCGTTGTTTAAGTTAATCTGGTACACAGATTTCAGATGTCAGACTGCAGACTGGTTTCCCTGACGTGAGGCGCAAACCCCCCGCAGGCATTCCTCAGCGTGCTCAACGCGTCGTACTGCAGGCGAACCTGTCGGGAAATGTGACTGGAGTGAAATGGATCAGTCCTGATTATTATTATTTTTTATATTCACTGTAAGTCACAGAAATCATTGTGATGTTTCAGTACGGCTGTAGGTGAGTGTTATTGCACGTTTCTACTCCTCCCCTCCCCCCCCACAATCGCAGATCTTACCTGTCCCTATGCGGTGCGCAGACGGACACACCCTGTTGCTTCATATCAACCAATCCAATTTCGAAGAAAGAGAACCTGGCGGTTCACTTCCTGTGCTAACCCCGAGAAAAGAGTGAATCACAAGAGTAGGACATGGTCGTCTATTTTTTTTTGTGTGAGAAATCAACCTTAACACGAGTCATGCTGTCGTTACAGGGGAAGGGGACGCTCGATTTACACTAAGGTGTGCCAACTGTGCGCTTCGTTTTACTGTGCGTAACTTCTGTCCACAAGCTCGGGGCTGGGAAGAAACGACAGGAGGGAAAGGAAGGGAAGATAAGTGTCAATGTGTCGAAACTTGTTTGGGAATTCAAGGAAGGAGACGCAGAGGAGGGGTGTTGTGGAGAAGGAACGCAGCGAGAGTGAAAAGTAAGGAGCAGCAGTTTTGTTTTAGGCAGACTTGAAGTTAAAACAACATTTATATCAAACCCGTTTTTAAGAAAATAATGATTTATGGCAAACTGGAACCTTTGAGTTCTCGTTGGTTGTGAAAGCCCATTCTTTCTGGCAAAACTGGACAGAGGGGAGACAAACTCCCCTGGATATCACTACATTCAGGTTAGTTTCAGCTTTTGTTTCTTGCTTTTTTTTTTTTTAGTTGGATTGCTTTTTTTCCCCTTCTTCTTGTAGTTCAATGTAACATTTCTTAGTTAGACTGTTATAGATAGACACTGCTTTTGTAAAAGGCTTAATTTGGTATGCTGGTAGGCTGCAGGACAACACTTTGATCATGAATCATAGTAAAAAGGGTCGCACCTTATCTCACCCTTTCTGAGTAACTAACTGCTTGCTGTGTTGGGACGTGTGCTGCTAGACACCAGCGTATTATATTAACACGCTTATTTTACATTAATAAACACACTATTATATACAAATGGTAAGATGCTTATTCATATTATTAATATGACTTATTTTATTATAATATTTCAGTACTGCTACTCTGTAGCAAAGGGCATATCACTTATTGACGCAACAACTACGTAGCGGTAGCTGAAGCAGACATGCGACTAGTTTATAGCAGTGTAATTGTCTAGCGATATTGCATTCATATAAAATATGTAGCTTTATTCTTGATTTACAGACAACTCTTGTACAGACAATTGGTTCATTTCTAATAAGTATTCCACTGTCGCATAGGCCCTGAGGATAATGGTACCATGGGGACCAAAAGGCCCAGTTGGACCCTGTTTGACACGCTACCCATTCAAAAGAATGCTGATTGCCCCCATCAGCCAGACGGACGTACCGCCGGCGAAACCAGCCAGAGACCCCCCGGCCCAAGTGACCGAGGAAGGGAGAGACTACGAGAGGAAGAGCGGAGGGCAGCTAGAGAACCGGAGAGAATGAAAGAGACCCCTAGGAACAAGAGGAAAGACGGGGAACCACTGGACTGGTACCCCGGGAGGGAGTCGGTTCCAGCGCCCAGAACCAGAGGGGGGGAGAGAGAATGGAGGGAGCGAGAAAGGAACCAACTGGAGGAGAGGTTGAGAAATGGAAGGCCGGCGTCACATTTAGAGCCAGGGATCCAGCACAACATGGCAGTGGCAGGGAAAGGTGGGACATTTCCCAGAATGAGAAACGGCAGCAAGGAGCAATCGAAAATAATGACGGCATTAAGGGAGGAGGAGATGGACAGGGGCGTGAAGGCGCTCACGGAAAGGCCAAAGAGAACAGAGTTTGACTGGGAAATGGAGCGAGAAAGGGAAAGAGCTCAGCGAACGGCAGAGAGGCATGGCGACAGAGAGAGGTACAGAGAAAGCGAGAGGGATGGCGTGAGAACCAGGGTCCAGGACGAAGGAAGACCTAGTGGGGGAAGAACCAGGGAGGAGAGGACGGTACCGCAAAGGGAAAGACGCAGAGATCTGGACCCCGGGTTCCCAGAGAGCAGATCCAGGGATGAGAGGCCGGCACCGCAAAGGGAAAGACCGAGAAATCCCGAGCCGGGGTTTCCAGAGAGGAGGAGGGAGGGGGATGTGGACTTGAGAGACAGGCGGGAGAGAGAGATTGCAAGAGAGCGAGAAAGATCAAAGCTAAGCGTTGCGGCGAGAGAAAAGAAAGTGCCTAGTCCACGCCGGGGAGACAGAGAGGTGTACTCAGAAAGGGAAATGGGGGAAAGGGCAAAGACGAGGGATGGAAAGAGAGACACGAAGAGCGAGGGAGACAGTGACGGAGGAGCGGGCAAGTGGCGGGTAAAGGGCCGAGAGAGGGACGAGTATCGACACAGCCGAAGCGAGGGGGACAACATAGAGCGGGCGACGAGAAAGCAGGGCCGAGACGAGCCTCGGTACAGTAGAGATGACAAGAGGCAGAGGCACAGGGAGGCAAACGGACCCAGGCAGCGGGACCAGGGCATCGGCTCTGAGAAAGAAAGGGACTTGTACAGAGAGAGGGACAGGAGAAAGGGGATGGACTTTGAGGGGGGGGAGAAAAGACGGCAAGATGGTATTGAGCAGAGGCCCGGCGGCAGACAGAGGCCGGACGGCAGGAGAGAGTGGGAGCGATACAGAGGTAGGGAGGAGGAAGAGAGGCGATACAGGGCGAGGGCAGAGGAGGAGAGAAGGTACAGGGAGAGACGAAACAGACCGGCACCCGACCCGCGGCAGTGCGACGCAGGCACAGGCGGCAGCGCAGGCCAGCCGGTGAGTCACACAGCTCCCAAGACACTGCCCCCCCAAGGCCAGAGTAGCGGCGAGTGGAGCAGCGACTTAGGCGGCGAGAGCAGACAGGCGTGGACCAGAGACAGCTACGAGGAAAGAGAGTCTGAGGGAGAGAGCACGGCGGAAAGTGACCGAGATGTGGGGCAAGATACCGGCGAAGCCGAAACGGTCCAACGCGGCGATGATTCAGATCAGAGATCGGCAGACAGGCGAGTGGAGAGGACGGGCCCTGTGCCGGTGCAGAGGAGGATGTGGTTGGAGCCACAGGGGAGGAAGTGTAGCAAGGACTCCTCTTTAGAAGATGAATTTGTAGAGATACACACCAACAGGCCAACAGACAAAACTATGGGCCGGGAGAGGGGGTCTGGTAGAGACGGGGGGAAGGAAGGTGGGAGAGATGACGAACACTATGGGAGGTCATCAGAAGGAGGGCGACCGCTTGATAGACCCAGAGACCCGGTAAGACAGACAAAAGGTGTCAGTGTAGATGCAGAGGAGGAGGCCTTGGCAGAAGGAGAAAGGGAGTCTCCTTCGGGGGGTCAAAGGAGGAGTCTCGGGGACGTCAGGCAAGGGAACGTGAAAGATGGCGTAGAGCAGGGCGGCAGAGAGGTGGGGAGTGATTGCGCACGTTCAGAGAGCGAAGGAGGAAGTGAGACAGGGTGGGATCTGGGGAGAGACAAGGTGTTATCCGGCGAGGGCGATTTTATTACCGTGTCCAGTGGCGGTGATGAGGAAGACGAGAGGGAAGAAGAGTTTGAAGACTGCAGGGATTTCTGGGAAGAGGGCCATTCTTACCACGGCCCTCAGCCTGTCTTCTTCAAAGACGAGGAAGAAATGGGAAGACACAATAGGCAAAGCAAAGATAAACAATATATGATCGAGGAAGAAGAAGGAGAAGAGGAAGACGAGCGAGAAGCAGGAAACTCACAACAGGGGAAGGAGAAGCCATCCAAGTACGTGTTCTGTGTAATTGGCCAAACCCTGCCGCGGATGAAACACAATGAGCTGTCAGAGACGGATCAGCTGGAAAAAGTGGAAGCCAGCATGCCAGGAAGCCGTCTGCCCTGTGGTGGTGAAATCACAGCACAGCCCCTCCATGACACGCATCCTGTTCTCAGCAGTAGTACAGAACTACAGGACTGTGATGACCAGCAGACACCAGACACCACCAGGAACCAGCCCGCTGAGGATCTGTCGCCAAGCGATGAGAGCTCCTGCGCTGCCGAGACAACCTCCCAGATGGATGTCGAGTACCGGGAAACGGGCGTCCGAATGAAGAGCGACCCGGAGCACCCGTACGCCGAGATCGGAGCGGTGACGGGTTATGTGCGAACCGAGGAGCTCCTGGCGCAGTGGAGAGAGAAACAAAAACAGTACAAAGAACCGACGGCGATCTACCACGGGGGGCCTGACCGGATCGCCACTCATACCCGCGGCGATGCTGTGGTCTCACAGGGGAACTCTGTGCCCATTCCAACCCACCCACAGACAATACATCCTGAAGCAGTTGAGCCGGGCGAGGAGGAGGACAAGGACGAGGTGTCCATCCGCATCCGCATGAGTGGAGCCTGGGCCATGGAGGAGGAGGCCAAGCGGCGCTCCCAGGCCCCTCACCTCAAGTGGGCCAAAAGCGTGGTGCGGGAGATCCTGGGCTCCTCCGGAGACCACGGCATCGACGAAGACACCTCGGAGTCACCGGCGTGTCAGACCGAGGTGACCCAGCCCGAGGTTGGGAACGAGGTGGCTGAACTAGAGGGAGACCCAAAGCCAGATACAGCCGCCACCTCAGGCGTCACACAAGAGTCGCAGAGCGGCGATCATGAGTCAGGGCCAGAGGGGGATGAGGGGAAGACGGAGCCGCCGGAGTTGGAGGAGTTGAGAGGTAGGGCGCAGAGCCACGGCGACATGCATGCTGAGCCGTGCGCAGACACCCTCGCATACACTCACACTGACACACGCGTAGTAGTGCAGGGCCCTAGTATTCACGTGGACAGAGGTGACCCGGAGGAGTGGGTGGTTATGGACGGGGAAGGAAACGGGAGCAATGAGGTGGAGATGATGGCGGATAAGGAGGCCTTGAGAGAGAAGGAGGTGGAGATGTATCTCTCCGTGAGCAACACGCTGTACAAGCCCCGCAGCTGTCCCTGTCTAAACTATGACTCTGATGCCAGCAACCTCCACGGAGGCACCACGACAGCACAACACAGCCCAGGTCAGGAGGACGTAGGCGGGACGGGCGAGGAAGGGGGAAAGGGACAGGAGGCCAAGGACAGCAGCAGCGTTGGTGGTGGTGGTGGTGTTGTTGTGCTGGAGCGGGAAGGGGGTGGGGCTGAATGTTCAGAGAAGGACCAGGTCAGGGAGGGAGGGGAGGTGGTGGAGCCGGCAGGGGGGCGAGAAGACAGAGGCAAGTTGACCAGCAGCTTTAGTTTCCAAGAGCTGGGTCCCGGGGCACGCATGCGACGAAGGGGAATCCGCAAAACAACCGAGCGAAAAAAAGAAGAGCGTGTAGAGGAGGAGGAGGAGGACGACGAAGAAGGTGTCGGAAGGGACCGCAGAACCAGAATTTTCTCTACCACAGGTAAAAAATCACAAGAGGCGTGTAAGAAAATGAAATTGGAGGCTGCTGGGTTAAAATCAATATCAACTAATATCCGTTAACGAGGTAATCATTGCTTCCATTGCATTCATTTCACTCGTTTACTAACTGACATTATTGCTAATGCAATTTTCCTTGTTTCTACCCATGACAGTTCAGATCAGTGTCAGTTTCCAGTGGTTATCTAGTGTCTTTTCTAAGATTTGTTTTTACCCTGTGATCATTGCACTGATTTCAGACTGATTTGTATTTCTTAGAAATTGAAATTGCGTCACAGCTGTGGTGCTGCAGAGAAACTGCTGCAGGTGGGAGGAGACGGAGGAGGAGTGGGAAACCCAAGCCTCATTGTGTGCGATATATAAGACCTGAGTTTATGTGTTAACTTTCAGAATATCACTCTTGCCTCATAGAGCCTCTTAACAGAGTAATAACACGGCAAAACGACAAAACCTGAAACGGAATAAAGTTAATCTTTTGTTGTCAGGAAGCTTAGCTAGCTGGGCTAATAATTTGCCTGGCTGTTTCTGTTTTTTTAAATTGTATCGCCGCTACTTAAGTGATTTTCTTTTACGAGGTTCACTTATCGAACACATCCAGTTGTCGCATAGGGGATACAAGGCTATCAATGCGTCTCTATCACAATTTGATGGGTGGATATTCTCTACTTGCAGATGACGAAGATCCCATTTCCAAAAGCTGGGGAGAGGTGGACCTTAGGTGAGTGAAAACGTTAATTTGTGTCACTTTAAAAATGACATTGAGCAACTGTAACTGTGAAATGAAAGCATTTTAGGCGTTTGATTTTGTTTATGATCTGTTTCAATATGGTCGGTGTTTATACTTTATACTGTCTTTCCCGAAACTACAGGAATGTTTTGGACACAGTTGGGAGAAGGAAAAGGAACTCTAAGTTTTTCAGTAAGTGGCTCTGTTTGTCATTCTTTGAGCCGGACTGTTCACATTATATGATCTCATTAAAAAAAAGAACATACTCAGAACTTTATTTAATTTTCATTTAACTCCTAACATGGCATTCAGCTACCAAAGCAACAGAATTAAGCTTTAGATGAATTGTCGCAGGTAATATAGTGTCAACAGATTTAACCTGCACTGTGGTCATTACACTCGTCCTTATGTTTGTAATTCATCACTCTTTTTACTGACCGACTACTGTCGCTACGTAAACCAATAAGTAATAAGTAAACAAATTAATAAGTAAACTAAATATGTTCTCAAACTTTTTCCCGTTCTCGATTTTAAATTGGAGCAACCACCTTAAGCAGTATGTGTTATGCTTCACACAAGGCTGTGTCTCTGTATCGAAGTACATGCTTGGGTTCATATCCTCTGGGGCCATAGGCAGGTCCCTGCAAGTATTGCTAGTCTAACTTGAAGGTGGAAAGCCCTGCTGCCACCGTGCATTCCAACAAGTACGTGCAAAAGGAATGTAGAATGCAAGTATCACCTCTTGGCTAACCAATTCCCTTCTCTTCTGTCTGCTGTGTTCCCTTTGCTTTTCAACCATTTTTTTCATCTTACTTGCTCACTATAATCCTCTTCTTTGGAACTGTCCCTGCAACAATTTTCTCTCTCTCTCTCTCTGTCTCTCTTTCTCTCTCTCTGTGTCTGTGTCTGTGTCTGTGTCTGTGTCTGTGTCTCTGTCTCTGTCTCTGTCTCTGTCTCTGTCTCTGTCTCTGTCTCTGTCTCTCTCTGTCTCTGTCTTTGTCTGTGTGTGCTCAGATGCTGCCCAGCTCTACCAGCAGTACAGCGAGGAGGTGCAGAACATCGAGATCCTGCGCCAGTCGCACTTCGATGTCCTGTCCGTCCACGAGGAGCACACCCCCCACCTCGCCGGGCCCCTGCCGCCCGGCCCCCCGACCTCAGCTCCAGCTCCCTCCTCTGCCCACGCCAGCAGGCCCCTGCCCCCGCTCCCGCCCGTCCCTCACCCGCACTCACTGTCCATCACGGGCCCTGTCTTGCCGAGCAGCGGCAGCGCCAAAAACCTGCCCCTCCCCGAGACCCCCAAGGCTGATTCCAGGCCCCCGTCCCCACGCCTCACCATCTCCCTGGGCCAATCGACCTCGCTGTGGCAGGACCTGCCTGCGGTCCGGAACAGCACTGAGCTGGGTCATCTCTCGGAGGACCAGAGGCGTCTGCAAGAGGTGAGAGAGGTCAACAGGTCACTGGGAGCCACTTTTGGAAACCAATCGTAGTGTTCTACAGTTGGTTATTAACCTGTTCGTCATCAGACTCGACTTTTCCTCTTGTAAAAAGTACTTCTGGGAGATTAATAATCAGTTGACTAGAGAAAATGAAAAACATCTGTGTTGTGTTATGCTTTATGAGAATAACTGAGATAGCGTGTATACAAGATCAATGGAAATTTCCTAGCATTTCTCAACACCTCCATGTAATTTGAGAAACCCCTGAAAAGGTTTCTTGGAAGAAGGGCATTGCACAACCCCAGAGCTCTGTGGAAAAACAGCCTGCGATGACTCACGCCCTGCCGTTTACATGGAACACCGTGCGTTATTCGCCAAACGGGATGTACTACTTCTCGTTAATCCCACTGCTTGCCGCTTCCCATCCTAGGTGAGGTTTGAGGTTGTCACCTCGGAAGCGTCCTACTGCCGCAGTCTGGACATTGTGGTGGAGCATTTTGTCAAGTCCAAACAGCTGGGGGCGCTGTTGACCACCCAGGACAGGAATTGGCTGTTCTCCCGCTTCGCCGACGTCCGCGCCATAAGCCACAGGTTATAATGACTGCTAATGTTCAAAGTGGTCTCGGTCACAACAGACAATAATGCATGCAAGTGCGTACGTCGTTTTGTTTTTAGAAAGTGACCTTAAAAATATCTCTTTTTATTTTTTTCAGTTTTCTGTCAAAGCTGGAGGAGAAGGTTGAGTCCGACATGCTCCAGTTCACGGTGTGCGATGTCATTGCTCGACTTTGCCAACGCTTCAAGATGGTTTACGTGCCCTATCTCACCAATCAGTCCTACCAAGATGCTACTTACCAGAGGCTGATGTAAGTCCTGCCTCAGATACGTGGGATGAAAGCAGTGTGACGTGCAAATTAAATGAGAAGCGCTTCTGATTTGCAAGTGGCCTATACACAAGACTTGGCACCTGAAGACCCTCCCAGGCTCAGTCTGCGGAGCGGTGGTGTATGGAAAAGGATCAAAAGAGAAAAGCAAAAGCAAAGATCATTTTAAATTATCATCAATTCGCAATGCCTTTATTATTATCATTTTTTTTTTGCTTTTTTATTCGCGTGAATGAATAACTAGTTCTTCTTCTTCGCTTGATTTCAGTAACGCATGTCCAAATTCCGAGTGAACGAATAATGTGACCTCATTTGACATAAACCCTCTGGGTGTAGGAATGAGAACCAAGGGTTCAAGCGAGTGGTGGAGAAGCTGGAGAGGAGTCCGGTCTGCCAGAGACTCCCCCTGCGCTCCTTCCTGATCCTGCCCTTCCAGAGGATCACGCGCATCAAGCTGCTGGTCCAGGTGGGTCAATGTGCACCTTGTTCGCTGACATGGCACTAACATGGCGCTAGCTCGCTTCGAGTTGTTAGAAAACTGTTACTGTGCTACACTGTACTACTGAGAACTACCAAAGTACATCATCGATGCTTCCAACCGTATGTTTGTCTCTGACCCACCGTCTTATTTCTGGATACTTTTTGTTCGTGTGTAGAACATAGTGAAAAGGACAGCCCCTGGTACCGAGGAGGTGGTGCAGGCGATCAAAGCGTTGAAACTACTGGAGAAGGTATGTCACGCGCCTCTATGAGGAATGTGGCTCTTTTGAGATCATCATAAAAAAGTCCTTTATCCCTTTTATTCTTATTCATGCCTGTTGTTTATTTCTTCTCTCCTTAGATGATCCAAGAGAGCAACGAGAGCATTTC